>CAJVPK010000298.1:0-41766 GCA_910592015.1 Diversispora eburnea | reverse complement strand
CCAAATAATTCAAGCATACTCATATAAGGACCAGCTCCACGATCTACAACCAAATCATTTAAAACCTCAAATGATTCTACAGGTTGAGTAATCAATAATGGTAAATCTTTGTCATGAGAACATTTGTGAGCAGTATCAGAATGTGAACTATTTTCAAGAGCTTCCCAATAACTTCCATCATTCATAAAATTTTGCATCAAGATTTCTCCAGTTTCTCCACAGCGTCTTGCTTTAATAATATTATCAGGATTTATGATACGACGATAAACTGTACAAGTAAATCGCATTCGAAGATTTACTCGAATACCTTTTTCCATTGCATTTGTAAGGTGTTCTTTATAATTTTGAATATTAAAATTCGTTAAAAATCCCAGAGAACCAAGATGAAAAGGTAAAATTGGTGGTACTACTTTTTGAAATAACCAAGAAGTATATAATACTGTTCCATCACCTCCGAGCTATTTATTTAAATATAAAAAAAAAAATAAATAAATAAATAAATAATAATAATAAGTATACGTTTTATAGGATAATAATAATGTCTATTTACTTAAACTTACTGTAAGAACAAAATTAAATATCTCTGGTCTTTCAGCACATAATTCTTTTGTCCAAAATTTTAAATAGTCCTTTGCAAGTGGTTTTTCTTCTAATATTCCTTGAAAATCAAATTGCTTAACATCTTTTAAAGCTTTATCCACATACACGGTGACACCATGATCTTTACCAAAACGAGGGGTGGTGATTAAATAAATGGCTAATTTACGAGTAAGATTAACCAAACGTAAATTCCCTGGTTTCGTGACTATCATAACAGTTTGCATACCAATTTGAATTTGAGCTTGACCTATTTATTATAATTAATATAATTATTATAATTAATATAATTATTATGATTATTATAATTGAAAATTAATAAAAAGATAAAAAAATTTGAACGAATAGAAATAATGACATACCAAGTTTTTTTGATAATTCTCTTACACTAACTGCAGTCTCAGCTAAATTTGAATATTCCGTGAGTTTATCATCACAATTATTAATAATTTCGGATAACGAGAATGATCGATTAAGATTAGAATGAACAAAACAAGGTGATTTCGGTGTTGGTGAAGGAGTAGGTAAATGAGATACACCCAGAGTCTGACGTGAGTTATGTGATAAAGGTTTTGGACGGTTACGAGTTTTATGCATTGAATTTGTTAAATTGTTATGTGAACCATTTTTATTTAAATTTGATGATGTCATTATTTCTCTGATGAGTGTAATGTCTGATGAGTGTAATGGAATTTGTGTTTAATATTAATAATCAATAATCATGATTTTTTAAAAAAAAACTTTTAAAAATAAATTTTAATATTAAAAGAATTTTCTCAAACTTAAAAATAACGGCATAGCATACCTGATATATTATTAGATAATACTTTTAAAATAATTTTTTAACATTTATTACAAAATATCACAATAGTAGTAATATATATTTGAAATGATAAAATGTTTCTCTATATGTACAAGATAATTAATGACAAAATTTGACAGACCCGGGAGGCTTTTATATTAAACTGGAAAGCACGTTTGCACAACAAATTTAATAGCTTCGTACCACATTTCACGATGTAACCATAAATTTTTTCGTTGAGAACTTTAATTTTCAAACTTGAAGCATTGAACGATTACTAGTGACACACGCAAAAAGGTTTTGAAACTTTATTTTTTCCCTATTATTTACTTAATATATTATTTTATTAACATATATAATTTATTAATCATTTAATGTTTCAAAATCCAGAGGTTTAAATCAAATATCAAGCGTTTTAAGATAAATCGTGGTTTTATTTAAACGAAATATTGTCAAATTTTTTCTTTATTACATTTAATTACATTGCAGAAAAAAATATCAAAAAGGTTAGAAGTGTTTGTGTGTTTCCAGAGTATACTTACCTTTTCGAGTAAGAAAATCCTTAATTTTAAAGCTTAAAAGCAAACCAAAATTTCGAAATAAACATTTATGTCACACACACGTAACTCAGGAATACATGAGTTTTTATTTTATCGCTCGTGTTTATTATTTTAGAGCTTTATAAGGAAGTTATCTCTTTTTTTTTCGTTTCATAGCCAAAACAGTCTAATCAGTTTGTCGATCTTACATCTCCAATTTTGATAATTTTGATAATATTATTATACGCGTGAAGCTTTCAAATACTTAATTGATAATAGTAATAACTGATATTAAAAAATTTGTCAGCATCATTTAAGAAGCAAAAAAGCAATAGCGTCAACATATAATTGTGAATACTGTATTCCATTTTAGTGAAAAGATGGATATACATATACATATCTAATAGAATAGATCGCAAAAATTTAGGAAGTTATGGAGTTATCTTGACTTTATAAATTGTATAAAAACTTTTTTTTTTGGAGAAATGCCGATAAGAGAAGGAAGTATCACAATTAATTATATATTAAAGTAAAAAGGTTTCTTTTCTATTTTTTTTTTTTACAAAGGAATGTTTAATTATATGTATCTATCTGTGTAATAACAAGACAAATTATTAAATTGCATTTTTGCTAATAAATATTTTACACAGATATGAATCAAAAGTTTCTGAAACTTATTATATCCTTTTTTTTAATAATAATAACTAAGCTAAACGAAGGCTTGTTTATATTAATTGCAACTCTGATTAAGCATGTTATATATAGATAACTGAGACTCAAGATGAAGTATTTCTATACAATGTTAGAATTAGAAACTATAATTTTTATTTTGACCATAGACTAAGCTAATTAATCAATTCAAACAAATTTATATTAATTATGACTAATATTTAGAAATAAATTAATATGATTAATTATGCTATGAAAAATACATGAAAAGATTCTTCAAGTTCTTTTTAATTCATTTACAAGACAGGATTTAGTAGACTTAAATTACTTGTAGATGTAGTGTAACTTGAAAAGCAAGTTTATTTTTGCCATAGCTTAATTTATACTCTTTAGTTAATAATAACAAAATCGCTTTAGAATAAGAATTGAAATCATGTATTATACTAATTAGCGATGTTGAAATTGAAAGAGATATATATATTTATATTATATTGATTTATGATAGCAAAATCTAAAAACTGCGGAAGAAAGTACAAAGCAAGTTTATTTTTATCATATCTAAATCTTAAAAATCGAAAAAAAAAACTCGGGAAGTATTTATAGAGAATTTGCTGTTAAAAAATTGAAAACATATCTGAAATTCTCATCCGATATTACCATTTATGTATTTGATATGATCACTATTCTCACTATCATCATTTTTATTTCTTTTTTTTCTTTTACTATTGCTGTCATTTTTTCTTCTCGATTTCCGTGGTGAGATTTCTATACTGTATCACTGTTGCCATAACTAACTGTCTTTTCTTCTGAAATTTCTTTTTTATTGTTGTCATTAAATAATTTTAATTGGAGACTCATAATGAGTGCACTCATGTCTTTATCGATAGGAAAGGAGTTATTTACATGGCTCACAACTTCAAATTCATCATCAAATAATTTTTCAAGCATTTTCAGAATAGATATGTCAAATTTCTATTGACCCAAAAAGAACCATAATATATGAAAGATAATACTTTGTTGTTTATAAGTTAATGAGTTTTTCAACTTAAATATGTGAAGTAGCTAATGTCAAAAATATACTTTTGAATTCCACTGAAAAAAATTTGAGAAAGTTGACCAATATAATTCATTCCAAATATACAGTAATTACTACTGATAATAAATTAGACTTTTGAATTGGATACAGTCAAGCAAATTAAAATGTTGGTTTCAACTTGATCTTCTAAGTTCTTGTTTGTTTGTTAAAAGGAAAGGTTTATCTTCATCTGGTATTGAAAATGTTTAAGCAACTCAATAGCATATTAATTAATTATCACAAGATGCTGCTGCTAATTTTAAATACTTAATTAAATCTCATCTTCTCAATTTAAATTGAGCCATTATCTGTAGCTTTTGGTTAAAATCATTTGCGAATATCCAAGGCTTCGGAAAATTCATAATCTTCAGCTAGTTCTTTATAAATTAGCTGCTTCTACAAGATCTTGGTCTAATAATATACTTTGTTGTGTTTCAGTAATTTTATATTATAATCTTTTGAATTATAAACGTTAATAACCTCTCAAAAATGTTTTATGTACATCCTGGGAATACTTTATTAGAAAATAATAATATATATATATTCCAGTCAGACTTTTGACTTAAGTAAGTAATAGGACGATAAGAAAATTATATTTGGTGTATTACCATTATATAGCACCTGAAGTATTAAATGTGAATATATTTTTGTTTAGATGATGATTCTAAATATTTAAATATTTGCATTTTACTATCTTTATATTTTTTTATCAATCTTGTGAATAATATTTATAAAGAAATATATTAAAAAATTTATCAAATAGAATTAGTTAAATTGCTTTCAATAAAGGTTATTTAAATATTTGGTGCAATACTATCATGATATCATCATATTGTATAAATTATAAAATATAATTTGTCTATTTCAGAGAGGCACGGAATCAGATTGCATTTTTATAATATTTTTTATAGGTTATTCAAAATTTCGACCTAAACTAAAACCGTGAACATCTGATCGTGAACAATGTTCACGGTTTCATGAGCTACCATATACATATATATACAATATATATGAAAAATTAATCAGATACAAAGTGCAATTTCTTCCGAAATAAATATCCCCAGTGAGCCTAGAAATAAATCATCTAGTAAAAAAAGAAAGAGAAAGTACTTATCAAGTCTGAAAATAAATTAGGAAAAAATCTCGAATGTAGAAGAATTAATGAAAAATATATGCTCTTTATAGTAGTATTTTTAAAGATAGAGGACAAGAAATATATTTCAAAATTAAGTTGAATATTTAATTGTTAAAGTATTTCAATATATCACCTGATTACCGCACCTATGTTAGTGAGATTAACTCCACCATAATTCCCTAAATTGTCAATTACTCTGTTGATTTGCTTGCCTTGGAAATACATTTAATAACAAATAAAACTTGCGATTTACATAGATAGTTTTTCATGTTCGTGATATATATTACAGTGATCCTTAGAGGACTGTATTCTACCTGGAATACAATATACCAATGCATAACACATGGTTAAAATTTATAATATAAATCAATAAAATCACAACTACATGTTTACATCACAACATTGTCCTACCTTCAAAATGGTCTATTTATTTACTGATTTTTTTTTTTTTTGAATGAAAATAAATGGTATGAAATAAACGTGTTCAATTTGAAGTATAACATTCAGGTTTAATTTGAACTGCTCCTAAGCCGCATGTTTTTTTATACAAAAATTACGAATTACAAAAGCATTTTTGGATTATTGTAATTTTAAAATTTTGCGGATGAGTAAGTGAGTTATGAGCCACAATTTATATTAGTCATATGATCGAAAGTCATATAATCATATACCATGTCATGATTATTTAAAATAAAAACTAAAATAATTATCAATCGTTTTTACACAAAATGCATTTTTTATTATAAATCATCAAAAAAGTTACTGGTATAAAGTTTTATTAGTAAAAAAAATAGATCTTGCATAAAAAGAATGATAATTATATTTAAAGTTTTTACATAATCGATTATATTTAATTGCATATTATATAACGACATACGGCATCTCATGTGGAATATGACACGTACGGCATACGGTGCATCATTCGGTATTCAACATATGGCACATTCCCATGCCGTATGCCTGAGGTGTTCATATTTCTTCACCCCTAGTTTCATTAATGAATAACAGTGTATCGAAAGTGAATGACAATATTTCAACAATAAATAACAATGTATTAACAGTGAATAACAAAAAAAAAATATATTTTACAACCACTGAATATATAATTGGTCCTATTTGATTGAGTATTACTAATTAGTGAGAAGGCAAAAAAAATTTTGTGAATTTTAGAGTTATACTTAGCATTATTGTGATATTTTGTTCATAAATCTTAATAATAAACAGAGTAATATTTTTCAGATTCAATCGATCCATTACTTCAACTAGAGATGATAAGTACAAAACTAGTTGAACTAGAAATTTTATTAGGCGATAATTTTCACTACCTGCGAAAATTTGCGCAAGTTTTTTATGTGTTTTTTTTCTGTTTTTCAACTTCGCTCGCAATTTTTGAGGTACAGACAGATTTTCTACTAAACTATTTCTAAGATATATAGAACGACCTTGTTCTTGACTACAAAACAGTATGTGTTTCATTCCTGTAGCATTGATATTCGCGGAGATTGAACGGTTTAAAAAAAAAAATTTGTGAAAAAATCGTACGAGAATTAACGGAAATTTGCGAAAATTTTGCGCTGTGAAAATCTCCGCGAAAATCTTTCGCAAATCTCCGCAATTTTGCATGATTTTTTCACAAATGGTTTTTTTTTAACCGTATGATCTCCGCGAATATCGATGATACATGAATGAAATACATACCATTTTGTAGCTAAGAGCAAGGTCGTTCTATCTATCTCCTAGTAGAAAATCTCTGTGCCTCGCAAACCGCGAGCGAAGTCGAAAAAACGGAAAAAACGCATAAAAAACTTGCGCAAATTTTCGCAGGTGGTGAAAATTAGTGCAAATTTTCGGCTAATAAAATTCCCTGATGCTTAAGTAAAATAATTATATATATAATACCTTTGACTACGAACTAAAGTTCTTTATTGCTAAATTGAACTGAAAATAACGAAAACCGAAAAGCAGATGACTATATTGAACTTTGGAGAAAAAGAATATTTACATAATAAAGGATTATAAAAAAAAATAACAAATATATATTATAAGTCTTAAGGTGAGCGATTGGATAAAATTTTACAAGTTATTAATATTTATTTTTTTTAACCATGCTGCGATCAATTTTCAATAAATAAATTTTTTGTAAAAATCAACACTTTATTATTAAAAAATGCAAAAAAAGTATCGTTTTGATACATCTATGGTTATTTTTTGATACATTATTTTTTTAAGTAACGTGCACAACTATTCGACGAGTATATGGATAAAGGTCTAGACCCGGGGTCTATTTATGCGAAGATCATGTGATAGTTCAAAAGAAGCTACTATTAAATTTCATTGTACAAACAATTTTTATATGTAGTATGATAGTTCAAAGCTATCTTCTATGAATAATTTTAAAATTTTCCTTTTTATTATACCAATATATTTTATGATTGATCATGATCAAAATAGTATTTTTATGTATTCTTTAATTTTATCTTAATTTGTCTATCTATCATTCCTGATTTTATTTGATATTTTTCAAGCATTTTTGTATAATAATAGATGAAATTATAAACAATTATTTGTAGTTCATTCATTCAAAACCTCTAAATATTGTAAGTATCAATAGCTCTAGTATTGTATTATCAGATAATTTATTGAATGTTTTTATTATTACAGAATAATCTATCTATTTACAGGACAAAAACAAAAGTTAATACATATATAGTATAGTACACAAATATAATAAGCTAATTTTTATAGGGTAGAGTTTATAAATTTTACATGATACACTACTTAATATAATAATAAACTTCAAACGCTATAAATAATATTTGAAAAAAAAAGACAATACATTTTATGAATTACAAAAAATAAAAAGTTAAGTCAAAAATTTTTTTTTGAAAATAAACAAATGATATTAAAAATATATATAAATAAGCTTTAACATGTCATTTTTAATTAAAAATAATAAAAATAAATATTTTAGTATTAGCCTGTGAAAATAATAAGAATATGTGTACCTGTAATAAAGTTATCTAAATTATACTGAATTCTTTTAATTATATAATACATAAAATTTTACATAAATTTATTTTTTTTTTGGGTTGTTTGTTTTACAAAAAGATTTATGTAATAAATATGTATGTAAATACAAAAAGAAGAAGATTACCTTATGTACTGTATGTCAACAGATAATAAATAAATACAGTTAAATAAAATACAGTTTAATGAATACTATTGAATAAATACAGTTTGAAAAAAAAAAGAGAAATAATTTTGGAAAGGCGAATGTACAGAAATCGTTAAAGTTAAGATTAATATTTCTTCTAATCTGTCTAATTTTGAAGATATAATAAATAATTATTATGCAGTGCTCACAATAATTTAACCTTTTTTTTTACTGAACTATTAATAATAATATGGGGAAAGACAATAGATTATAAATTGATATGCAATCTCAATCTCAAGAGTAAAATCTTTTTTTTAAAAACAATCTATTACCATAACTTCAAAACATTTCCCCAAAAATTGTAATAAAAAAAAAAAAGTAGGTATATACACGAGTAAATTAAGTAAACTAAAGTATACACTGTTCAAAGTAATAATTGTAGTTAGTAATGTTGAAAAATATATATTACTATATTTTATAGTACGAGTATTTTTTTTTTCTGCAGTAAAAAATTGATAATGAATAATAATCTAAGATTTTGCTTTTAGCCTGCTTTTTTTTTTCTATTGTATTCTTTAAAAAAAAATTAAAAATTATTATTACATATTTATAGATTTTATTTTTCTCTATTGCATGTTTCTTTGAATCTTGCATTGACTAACCATTTCTGCCTCATAAAATATAGATATATATTTATATTATTAATGTAAGATAAATATATTTTTAAATATAAATATTTATACTGTCCCTTTAAACAAAATATTATCTGTTAATTGTTTTTAAAAGGCTAAATTTAATTACAAATTCATGTTTGATTACATACGCGTGTAGTACCATTTTTAAAAAATATCTTTTTCATTACTCGTATGATTTTGCATAGCATGACTGGCTTGTACCACCACCACCGTTACTACTTTTATTATCATTGTTTTTTTAGAAAAAAAAAAGCAAACTGTTGCTGTTCGTATTCGTCGTTCAAAAAGGTTCAAATGTTATTATAGTAATTAGAAATACGAAATATTTGGCTTTAATCAAGTTAAGGTTTGAACACAATAATCAATAATGTATAGTATAGTAAACGGTATATTATATAATACTCTTTCTTTATTCCGACGAGATAGATTAGTTTGTCACCTCAAACACGTATTAACAAACATAGAACATTTTAGACAAACACAAACACGAGAAATAATAAAATATATATATATTTTTTTTTTGTTTCGAACGAAATAATAAAACCACGATTTCTATAATTCTTTATTAGTTTATTATTACGAATTATTATAAATTAACTATTGTATCTAAGTATATGTATTTCGTCTAGCATTATTATCGGAGATCATCTGAACCTAAAATAACTATATCGTAAAATACATAACAATAACGGAATCGTATACGTGTAATTAGTGTAATTTATAAGAACAATAATAATGGTGACATTTGATAAAAAGGTCAAAAATAAAAGGTAAAATTAATAAAAGGTCAAGATCAAATATGCAATGTAAGGAAAAAAAGAATTATGAAATTATTATTTCAAACAAATTCATCGGTAGAAAATAAAGAGTTACATAATTATAAGTCAGCCTCTAAAATAGAGGCTCCGAATTGTTTTATTTTTTATTAAAGCATAATTTTAGTTTTTGGATTTGTTTTTTTTAAATATAAAATGGGTATTATTAATTATCATCATCAAATCATCAAAGGATAAAGGAAAATTTTGCGAAAAATTAATTTAATTAAATCTTATGTAGTGGTTAATGGTGATTTTTTTTTTTTTTTTAAAAAAAAAAGGGAGGATATTTTTTTTTTTGAAATCTATAAATAAATGCGTGTGTAAAAATTGAAAGATGGATTTTATGAGAAAAATAAATTAAAAAATAATAATAAAAAAGAAAAATGAAAATTCTATAGGTATTTTTTATATGCTTTAAAAAACATGCGATATGCGAAAATTTTGTTATGCCAATTTTTATAATGCCAATTTGTGTATGTATGCGAAAAGAAAATTTTTAAGTAGTATATGCGAAAAAAATCTATTAAATTTATCCTAAGAAAAAAAAAAAGAAAAAACGAAAAAAAAACGATTATTCAGATTTGCCTATGTACAAAAAAAATTTTTTTTTTAAAAAAAAGAAAAGAAAATGTAATTTTTGAGACTGCGCCTTTTATATAATAAATAAATAAATTAAAAATCTAAATTAAATTAATGGAATTATCCCAAACGTAATTAGCTGCATTATTGATCACTGTATTATTAATAACAGCATTATTGGAATCATTTGTAACAAAGGGCGGCGAAGAATAAGTGGTTGTTGGTGAAGTTGTTCCAAAAGGTAATACATATAATTCGGGGATGGAAGTATCATGAGTATAAATCGGTTCATCATCGATTTTTGTGGTTATCGTAGTTGGATGATAGGAAGTCGGCGAGGATAATGAAGATGAAGTTGCAGATGAACAATCATCAGTATGATCAATTACAAGATTATAAGGATTCATGGCATTAATTGTATTAATGTCAACAGCATTCATGTTCATGCTATTCATCATAGCTGCATTCATGTTCATGTTCATGTTATTCGCCATAAATCCCCAAGGGTTTTCTATATATTGTTGTTGTTGCTGCGGTGAAGTATTATAAGGATCAAAATGGCAAGTTGAATTAATATTATTATTATAAGTTTGGAGAACTTTTTCTGCCGAGTTTGTTAAGAAACGACCACCAGGGCCTCGTGGACGACGTAAAGCGTGAATGTGTCTAGATTCATGTATGTAGGGCTAAATAAAAAATAAAAGAATTTCGAAGAGATAAAGTCAATAAATGTATAAATAATATAAATAAATTGAGAAAAAATTAAATGATTTTTTAACTTACTTTGCGTTGTTTGGGAATGTTATGTTTTTTCTTAAACTTTTCACGAGCAATTCTTCTTTTTATAATACGATTAATTTGTTTAGGGTTCAAATTTTCTTCTTCTTGATCATTTGTGGTTGCAGTTACTTTAATTGGAGCAGTACTGGCAGTAGTTGTTGTAACAGTAGAAGAAGAAAGTGCTGGAGAAGAAACTTCGGCAACAGCAGCATCAACAGTATTAGTAGAAGTAGCAACATTATTGTTGCTAACATTAACCTTGAGTGATTTTGTAATTGGACTTTTTTTAGGAGTTTCTACAGATGATAAAATATGACGCGATGGATGATGTGGTGTTGAATGCGGTGTGGCGGGGGGTGATAACATTTGAGGTTTTTCTTCACCAATTTGCGTAATGACAGGGTCACAAATTAGATGCTAAAATAAATAAATAAATAAATAAATAAATATAAAGAATAAATAAAAAGAACAAATATAAAGAATAAAGAATAAAAAAAAAAAAGGATAATTACTAAAGAAGTATTTTCATGCTTCAAAGTTGTAGCAATCGGAGTAACAGGTGATTGCATGGGAGAAAACTGAAATACAAAAGTATTATTAGAGATTTAAATATATTAATTTTACATCTTAATAATATTTAAAATAAAAATAATATTTACCATGTTATTGTTGTTGTAACTACCACATATAAATTCGTTAATGTATAACTCGTCATTGTTACTAATGAAATTCATATTTTTTTATTTTTATTTTTTAAAAGTTTGAATTTTTTTTACTGATATCGTTAAAGTCTCTCAAAATCGAAAAGATAATAACTGAGATCACTATTATTATCTTTCTTTTTTTATTTCTTTAAATAAATAAGGAACGATTACTATCAACGAAAGAGGGGGGGGGGGAGAGAGAGGAGTTTTAACTAAGAATAAAAAATAAAAAAATAAAATGAAACACAGAAATGAGAACTCTGTGAAAAATAATGGGAATCTTGATATTTTTATATCTGAATTAGTGACTCGAGGTATTTAAAAAAAAAAAATCTCCGATAGTATACCGAAGAGCCGGATATATTTTATAAAATAAAACCAGTACAAGATAAAAAATTGAAAAATTTTGAAATAGATTATATAAAAAAAAAAATAAATAAATAAACTAAACCAAATAAAAATGCGAAAATTTGTATTTTGGGATTAGTTCAACATGTACTATTATAAAAATAAATAAACGAGTGTATAGAATATAAAATATTTTGTGGCTTGGCTTTAATGTACATGTATAAACATTTATTAACATTTATTTATATGTCATGTTTGGTATGTGTTGATGTCGTCATTCAAATAGAAGCCGTTGTATTTATTTGTTGTTGACGAAATGATTGTTATTGGTTTACAATTTTATAATTGGTTAGAAAGAAAAAGTGATATTACGCAAAAAAAAAAAGGAAATTATTATTATTTTCTCGAAGCGTAGTAAAAAATAGAATATTTTATTGAAATTTTCATATAAATGTATTTATTTAAAAGATCAAAGACATATAATAAAAAATTATTATTAAAATTAAAAAAATTATATTTCGAAAATTTTTTTTTCAATTATTTTAATTGGAATAAATTTTTATTAAGAATTTATTTTTATTGGTTAACTAATTTGAAGCTGATGCATTATAATAAACCCCTTATAACTGTAGACAATATAATTTGTAACAATATACTGTAAACAATATTCATTTATTTCCGTAATGTGCCGCCTTAATTGTAACTTGTGAGACAAATCGGGGTTTGAATTATATTTGTTATATCATTTATTAATCATTTATAATAATAGATTTATTGACACCTCTCTTCATCACTCACAAATTACAAATCGTTATAAATACAATCGTTACGAATAACGACAACAACAACAACAGCAAAGGAAAAACATCAACAACTCGGAAAAAACCCAAATGATATAGAATAAATATAAATAAATTTAATTGGATCAAAAATAGATCACGTCTTTTTAATATTTTGTAGCACTAAATTGGTTTGTTCGATAAAAATGGTAATAAAATGAATTTAATAATAATTGGTTTTTTAAGCTCTTTATAACAATTATTTGTAAAATTATATTATTATTATTATTATTATTATTATTATTATTATTGGCAAATTATGTAAATTATTATTTGTTTTATTTAAATTATTTAAATTATTTTGTATTAATATATTAAAATAAACTAAATATTGACATTTCATATTTGCATCTCAATCTCACAAATATTCCAGAACATTTTTTGCATAGCTTAAAATAGTTTGTGTATACATTTCAATTATTTTTTTGTAACCAAATAAATTGATTGTCGAATATGTAAAGTTTTTTTCCATTTTTGATTTAATTATTTGTAAATTGTCTAGAATTTAATTATAGTCTTCCGATTAAATTGTCAATGAAAAATTATTTAATTATTATTTATTTTAAAATTATTGTTGGCGTTGACCCCTCGCTTTTGTTCACGTGGTATTAATAGCTTCAAAACATTATATTTTACATAGTCAGATGACGATAATAATGAATCAACAAATATATTAATTTTCTTATAATAGTTACACAAAATATTGTTTTAAATTGGCATATTTTTTATTGCCGATTTTTTTATAAATTAGTTAAATATATCATTATAATTTATATTACTAATTATTATTAATTATTAAATTATGTGTGATTATATATTATTGGTGTTTTATATTTTTTTTTTCAAATTCTTTGAATGAAAATGTTCTTAAAGAAATAATTACATGATATTTATAGTCTCCTAAATATGGACATTTCCACTAATCATTTACCAAGGTAATACGATCGAAAAAAGGCGGGATTTCTCAAGTTGTTCGTTTGATGATGCCATTATACAATTTTAGGTTTAGTGTACAACAACGACAACAACAACAACGACAACAACAACAACAACAAAAAAAAAAAAACACATTTATTATTAAAAAGAAATATATTTTAAATGGTGTTGTTTTAATTATATTTGTTGCGTTTATTAGGATTGATAGAAAAAAAAATTTTTTTTTGTGAATTTGTGAAAGCAAGATTTATTAATTACTATTAATTACTTTAACTAAATCAATGCTTTTTTTAAAAAAATACCCCTAAAATTGTAAGAATTAAAAAAAAAATTTTTTTATTGTTTCATTATTGTCGAGGGTACTGCAAATGACAAATAGCATTTATTATGTTTAAATTTGATTAAATAAAATAAATAGTAAAAGTTGTATGAAACAAGTTTCAGCTATGTTATATAAGTACATATTTATGTATATATTTATATTTATTTAAGATTTACCTGATTTGTGTGTGCTGTATGTGTATTTGATCTGTATTCATTTATCTGATTTGTATACATATGCTTTTGTACCACTTTATTATTGCATTGATATTGGCATTTGAATGATTAAATTATATTGGATTATATTGGTTAAATTATGTTAATTAAAATCATTATAATATATATTTATATATTGTGATTGATACTTACTTAACATTAAAATATAACTTCTAATATTAATAATGAATGAAATTAATGAATGAATGAAAGTAATGCTGAAATACTAACTTATTTTTCTTTAATGAACAAATTTTTAAAATCTGTCAAGTTTGTATTTGTGCACTTTTATTTGTTGATATTTGTTTATTATTTGTACCATTTGTTTATTATTTGTTTTTTTTAGATTTGTTATTATTAAGAAAAAAACCATAAAATTTAGTGTATTTGTTATTTTAGAAATTTTTTTTATAACTATTTCCAATTATTTCCAACTATTTCCAATTATTTCCAACTATTTCCAATTGTTTACAATTGTTTACAATATTTACAATTGCAATTGTTTACAATTATTTATTTATGTAATTATTTATGTAATTACCATTTTTAATATTTATAATAAAATATATAATATTTATAATACTTATTTAAAAGATTTATAATAATATTGATAAGCAAATTTTTTTATTATTACTTGTTAAATTGTAATTGGTTTCATTATTTGTAAGTATGAGTCATTGTTAACAATTTTTTTATATAATTTTTTTTTTATAATTTTTTTGACAATATTAATTATAAAATACAAATTCCAAATACAGGTATTAAATTGAAATACTAAATACAGATACTAAATACAAATACCAAATACAGATAATACTAAATAATTAATGCTTAAGGATGAATGATTATAGAAATGATAAGAGTGGGAGTATAATATAATAATTTATAGTAATAGATGATTAATAGCATTTATAGTTTATAGTAATAATTATAAGTGTTATTGCATGTTTGTTTTTTTTTATTATTTATATTTATATTTATATTTTTTATGTAATGTTTTTTTTTGCCGCGTATATGTCAATTTTTTCATCAATATTTATTTATATGTGTGTCATTATTTATTTTATGTATGTCAATTGGAGATAAAAAAAAATGCGGAGTAAATAGAAAGAAGAATTGAACTGGTTCTTCTGAGATAATGAATAGATTTCTTTTTTTGTGTGTTACGTTTCGTTTATATCAATGAGAGATTTTAATATGTACATATCTTTAATTTAGCTTATTTAAACTGTATATATGATTGTCATGTCACAATTTTGTGTTATCTTAAAACCAATCATTATAATGAAAAAAATTTTATTCATAAAATACGCATAATCTATAATTATACATATAATGAAGACTATGAAATAATTACCCCATACTATCTAACGTCAAAATTTTTCTTACATTTTTTGCATATTGCAATATTTTTTTTTTTTCATTTTGTAAAATTTTTTTTTCTCTCTATTTTATGATAATACATACACACACAAAATCATTTAAATAATTTAAATAGAAATGATAGAAAGAAAAATTAGAAAAAAATAACATTACACGTGATTTTATTATGTGCAGCAAGATCATCGGCATTTGAACAACAATTGGTTTAGCATTCCCCGCAATGTTTTGCAAAGCATTGAGGATCTTATCTGTTATATATTATAAAATAACATAAAATATAAATTATGCGAGGTCCCAAGAATTAACAACTATTCATGTAACTTTCCCCTTCTAGACTATAAAAAATTTTCATTATTAATTATTGTTTTTTTACACAAGAAAATTATTATTATTTATTTATTTTTAAAGAGACCAAATAAAAATTATGTAAAATTCTTTTTATTCTTAATGGTGAAACTATTAATATTTTCTTGATTTCTGAATACGTATAATTTAAATCATTAAATAATCGAACGAACGAACGTGTATCTTTGTCTCGTATATATAAATATACATTTATGTATACATGTACACACACATATATATTTATTTGCACACAAACACATATATACACGCATATATGTAGAATAAACTCCTTTTTATTCAAAACAGATAATGAATAATAATGCAACAAAAGATCTCGGTGGATCTGTCAAATTTATTTATTTTCATAAACAGTTAGTAGTTTCCAACGAAATCCTGGAATAACTTTAATAACGATATTAATAACGATATTAATAACGATATTAATAGCATCAATAGCATCAATTAATATCATCAATTAATAACATTGAGGAAATAAAATAAAATAAAAAAAAAAAAAGAGAGGAAACCAATGAAAATAAATTAATATTAATAGGGATTAGGATAAATTAATGTACCAAAAAAGTTTTATTTTTTTCCCGACTTTTTTTTTTATATATATATTTCTATTGAGATGATAATTTATACCGCTAAAATGCGGGGGCCTGGGAAGAAAAAAAAAGAAGGTTTCGGGTTAACAACGAAAAAAGAGAATGGCTTTTACAACGGATTCAGCCAAAAGAAAAAAGGAAATAAGGCCAGTGCATTAATGCATTTTGTTATTATTATTACTATTATTATTATCTTTTTTATTTCATCTCAACGATTCCAACGCCGATGTCACAAGGGGGTGTATAAATGAAATTCCTCAATACTCCGAAGGGCTGAGCTTTTTTACCACGTTCATCTGATCATGGGGATGTCACGAGAGTCTACTTTTGCATATTCTTCTTCAAGATTACACAAAAAAGATATTACACAAAGATATTACGCAAAGATATTACACAAAGATATTACACAACAAAGATATTACACAAAGACATCGACCGAAGAGAAGAGAAAAGAAAGTAGTATACATTGTATTCAATATTAATAGTAATAATTGTCAACCGTAATAGCATCAGATGACACATTCGGCGAAAACTTTTTTTGAAAAGGAAAGTTACCAATCTCATAAATAAAAAGAAAGCCCATTCTTTATTATTTGCTCTTATCTGTTCTTACATATTATCTATCTGTTATTACATATTGTTTATTATTATTGTTGTATCGTTTTATGGTAAATTTTTAATAAAAAAAAAAAATGATTTGACCTTTAGAAGAGTGGCTTAACAGTGATCATGTGGCAAAAATAACATTAAAGTTGAAAGAAATTTTGGCTAAACTCGCATCAATTTAGCCAATTTTATTTATCAGATTGCAGGATTGTTTTTGTATTGACAACGATCAAAAAAGAAAATGTCTTTCAGCAAGATAAAACATTTCTTTTCATACCGAGTTAATACCATTGATCTCATGGTAAACATAATTAAATTCTTCAATGTAAACAATACGTACATACATGATATATTTCTCCTTTGACAATATTTAAAATAAATAGATAAGAGCTTTTTTTGTGATATATGTTTGATTTTTTCTTCTTTAAATTTTCATACTGGCATTGTTTTGGATAAAAATGCAAGCCTTTACTTTAACAAGTAATGTTAAATAAGAATAATTTTGTTTTATTTATTTATGCGAGATTTTTTTTTTTGAATGAATTTAGTCAACTGATGTAATTTGGCATATTTTATTTTGTTAAAAAAAAATATTATTTCTGAAAATTTTTAATGTGATAAATAATGAGAATAAAGAAATAAATAAAATCGATTTAAATTTTGTAGATTATTCCTTTTTACTTTACTGTGATTCCTTATTAATCTTGATCTATACGTATTAAATTTATATCTATCTTGAACAACCTTATGTAATAAAGATAATGCCACTAATTCTTATTGTCAATAAGCTTTGTTTGAACAGTTAGTAATAAGGATAAAGCAGATTAATGAACTATTGGCAGATTTCTCTCTTATTTTTATAATGATTATTGATTCCTTTTTGACTTTTCATTTATTTGTTTTGTTCAAAGTATCATTTGAATTTGAATTTGAATTTTTACAATTTTTACTTGAACTTTTGATATCAAATCAAAAATACATAACAATTAAGCAAAGTATTTACAATGGTTACAGCCTCTTTATAAAATCTAGGTTTCAAGAGCATTATAGGTAAGGTATTTAAATTGTAAGCCCAATTTTATTATATTTTAATTTTTTCTTTCTACATTTCTAATAATGCTATACAATCTTTACGAACTCTCTTCGATATAATGAATATAACAAAGCTATTAGCCCATTTATTACTAAATCAAAAGGTTTGTTCTTGTTAATTAAATTGAACTTTGTTTGAGCATTCTAATACGTAGACCCATTTTTCTTCTTTCAAAAAACTTCCTTTTTTAGAATTTAAATATTTTCTCACTAGTCCAGTCATTCTTTCTACGTCATTACATTCCGTGAGGGTTCTTTATTGATTTCGTAGCTTTGGTTGGAGCAGTTTATTCAATTATTAATATTGAAACCATTTAACAAAATAAAAAATCTGTTCATCTATAGGGGATCTAGCTATTATTGCTAAACTTTGCATAGAGAAATTATAAAGCAACAAAAAATCATATGTAAATTACTGAATGCATTCACATTCGATAAGTTTATCGTTGTACCAAATAAAGTGTTATCTTTTGTGAAAAAAGCATCTTTATTCCTAGGAATTGCAAATACATCAAAGAAAATACAACTTATTTAAAAATTTAATACAAATATGTATGAAGTTAAATTTTTCCATAACCATATGCAAAGAGACTTGGACCTCTCAAACCTTACTAATGATATTAGGGAAATGGACATGGTATATCTTATTTTTATGTTGAAATTTTATGTTAATGGATTTTATTTTATTTTATAAAAGTTTCAAATTCAAATAATTATATTTATTCAAAAAAAATGAACATCAGTAAATCCAAAAGGAGCCTAATCATCGGGATGTTGTTAAAAAAAGTTTACAAGAATTTCAATATTTTTACTATATTGAAAATATTGGGCAGGGTGAAAGGACTCGAAATTTAAAAGATAGTACAAATTAAAATATCTTGAGATTTCATTTTATTTTATTTCTTTTCTTAGACATTTAGACAAAAGTTATGCTAGTAGATTTTTGGTCAATAATTTCAAAGTGAAATTGGATAAGTTAAATCTTTCAATTAGTGGTCATTGAATCTATACAATAATGAATATATGCAATAATGAATAGGTTTTACTCAATTATGCAAATCTTCAGCCTTTCTGCTCTGCAAGGCTCTAATGAATAATATATTTATATGGTAATTTTTAAACTTAATTGTTATAAGATTTGAAAAAATTTAGTATATCACTAACTTAAATTTTATGCATATTAAATTTATATGTAAATTTTTTTTAAACTTAATTATTATAAGATTTGAAAATTCAGTACAGGACTAACTTAAATTTTTTATTTACTTGTGACATTAAAGGGACTTTATTATAAATTACTAAATTAATTCCTATCTCATTATTATTATTTTTATTATTTATTTTTAAAGAACTGTTTATGGTTAATCCAATATTTATAATAATAATAAAAATAAAATAAATTGAATTCAAAAATTGAATTTATACAAATATACTAATTTAATAACAATTCTATTTGATAAATTTTTTTAATATCTTTCTTTATAAATATTATTCAAAAGGTTGATAAAAAATATAAAGATCAAAATATTTAAATATTTAGAATTCATCTACGTGACATCACTTGAAATACTATATATATATTTTTCATGTCATGTTAATAGGACGAATATTACAAATTGAAGCATTAAACTCATAATTCAAAAAAAAAAAAAAAGAGAAATTTAAGGAAAGAGGCAAAAGAGATGATTCTCATAAATAAGATGAAGATATTTTATTAATTCTTTTTTGATTTTTCATTATTAAAGTAAAATTATTGAAATTTTTAATAAATGCGGTATCATATTTGTTTGCTTTTTTATTTGAATTTTTTTGAATATCAAAATACATAAAAGAAAGAGAAAAACAAGAACGTATTTGGTCACAAACCCCTCACCCTCTATTTTATAAAATCTTGAGATTAGATATTATTTGTTACACAGCCCGTCACTTTTGGCCATAAAAAAAAAGTAACAAGTTAACTGGAAATTTTTTTTTATTTTTTATAAAATGGCCTCAGCTCGAAATCAACTTCTTATAACTTTATCTGAAGCAGCATCACAACAACTTGAACGTATTAAAGTAGCAGAGGCTCAACTTAAACAGTGGGAAATTGCTCCGGAATTTTATTCAACTTTATTGGTAAGTTATTTCAGGATAAGAGTTGTCAATTATTTATCGTAATTTGTAAGCGTCTTTAACTTTTTTTTGTTTTATTGAAATACTTATTGATTTAATAAGTTATCTATTAATTATATGTTATCAATTTCATCAAATTTATATTAATAAAATTAATAAAGTATTTTATTTCTTATCCAAAAAAAAATAAAATAATAATACTGTTACTGTATATATAAAATATGAATTACAAGAATTTTTTAATTTAAATCCTGTTCAAAAATTTCAAAAACATTTCAAATTTAATTTAAAGTTTTATTATTAAATGTTTATCAATGTTTATTATTCAATTTAGGATATTATCTTTGATAGATCAATTGATGGAAATATTCGATTCTTGGGTGCAATATTTTTTAAGAATGGGGTTGATTGTTATTGGCGAAAATCTGCAAAAAAGTAAATATTTAATATTCTCGAATTTTTTTTTTTTTTTTAAGATTTATATATTTCTGTGATAATTAAATAGGCAATTATATTATTAATATTATAAATCATAGTACGATTGATCCTATCGAAAAATCAATTATAAGGGGAAGGCTTTTGTCGTTTATGGATGAAGAATTTAATCAGGTACGATTTGATTCATTTATTTTTTTTATTATTTTTATTATGAATTTATTTAATTTATTTTTACTTTTTACATCAATAAATTTAGTTAGCGATACAGATTGCCGTGTTGGTATCCAAGATTGCCCGGTTAGATTTTCCAAATGAATGGTTTGAAATTTTATCTATTCTTTATTTATTCTTTATCTATTATCTTATTTTGTATATTCTTTTATTCATTCTTATATAAATATTGAAAAAAAAAAGTTTATATTTAAATTGTTAAAACAGGCCGGAATTACTTCAAAATCTTTTGTCAATAATTCATTCAACATTGGTTTCTGCCTCAAATCCTCAAACTGTTTTAATTCAAAAAAGGTCATTACTCACTTTACATTTAGTAGTCAAATCTTTATGTTCGAAAACTATTGGAGCAGATCGAAAAATATTTGAACAGGTTTCCATTTCACATTCATTTCATAATTCATAATATTATGTATTTTATATATATATATGCAAATTGTTTATTTCATTTCATTACATTTATTTCATTATATTTCATCACATTTATTTCATCACATTTATTTCATTACATTTATTTATAAAAATAGGTTGCTCCAGAATTACTTCGTAACGTGGCTAGTATTTACGTTGAACATGTCAACCGATTCTTTACTATGGTATCTTTAAATGATATTGGAATTTCTGTTGATTTGGAAACTTCCTTGTCTGCCTTAAAATGTATAAGGCGTTTGACTGTTTATGGATTCAGAGATATTAGCAAAGTTGAAGAAACTAAAGTAATTTAGATCAAATAATTAATATTTTAATATTGACAAGATTATTGTTTTTTTTTCTTTGGAATTTTCTAAAAATTTTAATTTTAATTTTATTTATTTTATTTTATTTTATCATTAGGCTTTCTTCGCTTTAATTTTAGAACATTTACAAAAGTTTCATACATTAAGTATGTTTATTATTCGTATTATTAAGATTAAGTTTATAATAAATAAAATTTTTCTTTTCATTTTTTTAAAAAATTTATGATTAGGAAACGCATTAGAAGAAGTTAACGAGTCACCTATAACGAAACTCGTTGAATCACATATTATCTTGATGGGAAAATTTTATATTGACATAATAAAAGCACACACTGTAGCATTTATTTTAACACCAGGATCTGTTGATGTCATTAGTTTTTATTGGAAATTAGTTGCAACATATGGAAAATCATATGAAAAAGGTAAATCAAAGATAATTTGGTTGATTGTGAATATTACAAATAATGTTTTACTAATTAATTTTTTTTTTTTTTTAATAAAAATAAATATAATTGTCATAATAGAAATGTCAAATTCTATTTTTATAGAGAAATATTTGGTACAAGCATTATTATTAATGAAAAGTTTGATCAGGAAAACATCTTATAATCAAGATCTCAGAGGTATAAAATATATTTATTAAAGTTTACAGAATTTGGTTTGTAAATTAAATTGATAAATTTAATTTTATATTAAAAAAGAATCTAAGGATCTACAAGTAATCGATGCAATTCGGATTGTTGATGAACAAATATTAACACCTAGTTTTGTTGAATCATTTGCTGAATTATTAATGACAAGTTTAATCAGTTTAAGAAAGGAAGATTTGATGATGTGGGAAGAAGATCCAGAAGGTTGGGTTAATTATGATGAGACAGATCATTGGGAGCATCAATTAAGAGTATTTATTCTTTCATTATTAATTATTTTCACTATTTTCTTTATTTTCTTATTTTCTTTACTTTCTTTATTAATTATTCTCGCTTCCTTTTAAGCCCTGCGCAGAGAAAGTATTTATAGATTTATTAACTCAGTATCGTGATTCTTTATCGTCCAAAATTGTCAAATTACTTGGAACCTTTTCACGTGAGTGTTTGTATTTTTTGCTGAATAAATGATTACATTCTTATATATTCTTATATGGATATGGGTCACTCGCATTAAAAAGATAACTTTAATATCTTTATCATTATTAACTGATATATAAAGTATATTAATTATTTTCAGCTGGTTAAGTATTTAACACAAATGTATATGTATATATGTGTATATATATATATTTATATATATATTTATATTTATTTATAAAAAATCTATTCATATCTTTAATTTATGATGAAAAATTCTATTCACGACGGTCTTATTAGACAATATGTCAATGATTAAGACGCCACAATGTGGCATTTTCTGAAATACGAACAAAAAAAAAATATAGATTTAAACTATTCTTCTTGAATTTTAATAGATCTATTAACCAATGAATATTATCATATTTTTTATTTTTTTTTGAATAGCTTCACAAACCAACAATTTATTACTTAAAGATGCAGTTTATTGTGCGATAGGTCTTGGTGCACATGAATTATATGATGAACTAGACTTTGATTCATGGCTAGTGAATAATTTATTAGTGGAAATAGCGAATAATGATCCCAAGTACTGTATTATATAATTTGTATTATTATTAAGATAAAAGAGAATTATAAGGTGAACAAAAAATATTTATTAATTTTTTTCGATTATCTAATTTTAGTTATAAGATAATACGCCGTCGAATCGCTTGGGTTATTGGAAGATGGATATGCGTTAAAATATCAAAAGAGAATAAACCTAAAGCTTATGACGCAATGACTTATTTGCTAAATCCTGAAGAAGATTTAGTTGTCAGGATGACAACCGCTATAAATCTTAGAAGCTATATCCTTATTTAATATAAACCACGAATGGAGTTCACACATTGTCATCATATGTTTATTCTTCTTCTTGACTCCTTTTCATTACGCGTCGATGAATGGGATTTCGATTCTGAAAGATTTGCCACTTACTTGGATCGAGCAGTTACGTTATTGACCCGTTTAATTGGTGATGTAAAACAATTTGATAGTAGAATGAAAATTCTGAATTGTTTATCGCTTATCGTTGAAAGAATGGAGAAATTGGTAATATATTTATCATTTCTATTTTATCTATTTTATCTTATATTTTTATAAGATTATAATTTCTTTAACATCAATATAAATAAATTAAATAATAAATTAAATAATTATATTAGATTTCTCCTTTTGCTGAAAAAATTACCAATTTATTACCTCCTCTATGGCAAGCTGCTCAAGATGAACATATGTTTAGACCTGCCATTCTTTCCATATTAACTAAACTTGTTCAAGTGAGCTATATTTAAAAATTTTTTTTATTCAAAGATCATCTTATATATGTATATGACTTAATATCTCTCTTTTTATATATATATATTCTTTTTGGTAAAGGCATTGATGAATGAATCAATTAATCTTCACGATTTCATAATACCAATTATTCAATATAGCGTTAACCCCAACACTGTAAGTTCAGTATTTATTACATACATTGAACTTCAGCATTGTCTATTTTTATCAAAGATATTATCATTCGCTCTTCTGTTCAGGAAGAACATGTTTACCTTTTGGAGGACGCACTTGATCTTTGGCTTGCCACTCTCGAAAATTCGGTTGAGTGTACCCCCGGTTTATTTAGTCTTGTTCCTGCTGTCATTGGTTTATTAGAATGTGGTTCAGAGAATCTTAAAAAAGTTTTGAAAATTCTTGAAAGTTCTATTATTTTAGTTCCAGATATGATTATTCAGGTGTGTACTTGGTTTTTTTGTTTAAATTGGTTTCTTAATTTATTTAATTTATTAATTTAATTATTTATAATAATAATAATAATTATTATATATATATATATTTATATTTATATTTAAGTCAAATGGTCATCAAATTATGGATACGTTCACACGACTATTAGGAGATTTAAAACCTGAAGCATGTCGCGCAATTATTCATGTTCTTGATGTCATATTTCAAACTTGTCCTTTTTCATCCTTAGGTGAAACCATTGTGAATACAGGTTTATTATGGAAAATAATTAAAACATTGCTCACTGAAAATGAGGTAGGTGAATATTTTTAATTGAATTATTTGCTTTGGATTAAAAGAAAAGAAAATCTAATTAATATTTTTGAATAGGAATATATATATGTACTTGTGAATTATATTTCAATACTGGCAAGATTAGTTCTTATTGGACCCGATTTTATTATAAACTTTCTAAGTGTCGCTGGTCAACAATATAATATGCCACAACATAACTTATTACATAAAGTGTTAGAAGTATGGTTAGAAAAGGTATTTATAATTTTATTGTTTTTTTTTTTTTTTTTTTGTTTTACTAAATATATAATTTTATTATTTTATTAATTATTTTTATTAGTTTGACAATATTGGACATCCAAAACAAAGAAAATTAAATGCAATGGCATTTGCAACATTGATTTCTACAACAAATCCAATTATTCTAGGATATTTACCACATTTTATAGGTGTTTGGTGTGATGTATTAAGTGAAGTCAAGGAATCTGGTGGAGGAGAGTAAGTTATATTTTAAAAAATAAATTACCATTAAATTAATTAAATTAAGTGATAATTGCATTTATTTTATTTTTAAATAACTTGATTTAATATTTTATTTTTAGTGCTTTGGTTTATTGGCAAGAAGATATTTCTACCAAGGTAGGAACTGAAGAGGCTGATGATACACCAGAAACCAAGAGAAAGAGAGCAGTAAGTATTAAAACCTGAGTTCATTTTCTAAGTCAATTCTTTATTAAAATCTCCTTTCACCCTTTTCTCCTTGTAGCTTTTACAAAAAGATCCAATACACACCACAAACCTGATTCAGTTCATTCAATTAAAACTAGCAGAATGTGAAGCTCTTAATGGTGGAACTCAAGAATTTAATCTACATCATATTAGTAAAATAGATAAAACATTACTAGATCAATTGAATGGATTGATGCAATATTAAAATTTTATACATTTTTTTTTGAATTTTTGAATTAATTATTTATAACATCAACTTTTTTTTTTGTATAAATTAAGTTTTTTTTTATGCATGTTTATTAAATTATTTATGATAAATTGTGCAAATTTTGATTTTCTTTCTATTTGGTAAAATATTTAGAAATGTACATTATCATGATTTTATTGTCTTAATACTGTACTTTACTGTTAATACTATTGATGATTAAATATTTTTATTTTTTTTACACTTCACTCGAAAGTTTTTTTCTTATGCTATAATTGAATAAATAAATATATATATATATATATATATATATATATATATATTTGTGGCTTTGCTCGATTTCTTGTTTTTACACAGATTCAATTTATTTTGTACAATTTTAGGAGTATCGATCCGTTATCTTTTATTCATAAAATTCAAAGTTGGTTGGAAGAATGAAAGTTGTTTCAGTTGTTTCGATTGTGGAATTCTATTGATTCATTGATTATTGATTCCATAAGAAGTATTAACAATAGCAATTGGATATAATTATATTAGACGACGTATGACTTCCTTTTCGTTATCATTATTGTAAATCCGATATGCTAAATACGAGCACAAATCTTTTTTTATTTTAGATTATCCGTGCACCAAAACCAAAACATTGTGGTAATGGTTGTAATGGTGGTGAAACGTCACTACAATTGCAAAACTTAACATAATATTTTATGGAATGTCTATTAAATATTGTTCCTTATAATAATGTTGAACGAAAACGATGAATTTAAAAAGTGGTTTAAAATTCTTTTCAATGCCTTTCACCGTGAGGAAACAGCAATAGAATTTCTTCATGATTCTTCACCACCGCAAGAATTCTTTGATATTTTTTCCCCTATTAAACATTGTATAACTAATACGAAAGTCATATATTATTGGTCGAAAGATGACGAAACTAAAATAATTCAGCAAGCAATAGATTATATTGAAAAAAATTTCCAAACACAAGAATCGATTGAAAGTGTACACCGTAGAGAACTTCAAGCTTTTAAGGATGACGAAAATCGTCTTAATTTTCAACAAAGAATGGAATGGACACTTCAAAATGCCATTCTTGAGGATATCAACAATTTTATTCCTGGATTTAATTACCTCTATAAATATGGGTGGATGCCTTCCTTGAATCGTCAATCAGATGGCAAAAATGATTTAATCCTTACCAATGGTAAAGGTATATTTGCTATTGTGGAAACAAAAAGGGTCGATAAACATAATAAAGATTTAAAAAAATATAGAAAATATCATGTTATCGCTCAAGCAATACGTTATAAACGAGCTTTCATAGAACAAAATCTTAACAATCCTGATATCATTGCAGTTGTTGCAGTGGGAATCACCGAGGAACATTCGCAAAAAAGATATTGGCCTGGACTCTATGATGAAAGAGTTTTTAGGGCCTTTAGTTTCATAAAATATGGAAGATGTGATTTTTCGGATCCCGAAGATGAAGGATTCTTTTATGCATCGAGTAATTCTTCGAATTCCAGTCTCAGTCTTGCCGGCAACTAGTTTTTTTTTTTTTGATATTTATATAAGTATGTGCGAATTATATATCAAGAGAAGCTTTGTGATAATGTATTTATTACCCTTTATTCCATTCTCTTAGCTTATCCAAGTAAAAGTTGTTGATAATGTTTTGCTTTATAGACATATGAACTTTCTTTTGGTTTAAGAATTGACCCTTTAATATTTCTTACAAACTTTTCAATGATATTTGATAAGAATATTGATAAATAGAGCAAAAATAATTCGAATTTTATTTTAATATTTATTAACGTTATATTTATTTATTAACATTTTATTTTCATATATAATTTATATAATTTCTTATGTACTGTATATCATAATATTTATAAAAGATTAATCTTAATATTTAAAAATAATAAATATCTTCATTTTATATAAAAATATAATATATAATTAATACTTACTAGTATCTATATTTTTCGAGTTCTTTTTTCATTTACAAGCTTTGAAAATTGAGAAGTTGACTTATATAAATTGCTTTGTAATTAAGTAGAGTTGTCAATTAAAGTTTGTTTTGCTGAAAATTCTTCAACTTTTAATTGAATTTGAATTATTTGAATTGAAATTTCATTATTATTTATATATAACCGAACCGTAATCATAAAATCATACTTACCTTTATGCAATTCTCATTATCATGTCAAATTAAGATATGGGTGGAAAACCTGTAACTACTATTTTATAGCTATGACTGCAAATGAATAACCTTGTATATTCGGATGAAATATTCTTTGGTAAATAATATAATTTATCATCCAATTAAATATTATTATTTATTTATTATATCATTATCATTGAAAAAAAAAACTAATCAAAAAGGATATAATAAGTTTTTGTATTTACAGTCGATCCCCTCTAAAGGTGCCTCCTGATATTAAAATTCCCTCGCTATAAGAACTTCACTCTTTAGTCACACCATTTGTTGGTCATGGGGTGTGTTTATAGAGGGGATCGATTGTACTTATGGTAATAAAGGATTTCGAGCACAAGATCTATCTTGAATTCTAAATATCTATCTACCAAATGGTAGATATATTCGGTGATAGGACAGAATTAAAGAAATTGGAGATAAATCATCAAGAATGAAATTGATTTCTTATTATTAGTATCGTTAAGAGTGTACGTAGAAAAGATTTTTAGAATTCAAAGTGTATAATCAGGTCAGGTTAAGTAATGATAAAAATTTTATTATTAAAATATTTATTAAACCAATTAATAAGTATTTTGTATGCTATTTTTGTGTTTATTACGTGCAGATGTGAATCTTCATGAATATTTCCTTTGACACAATTAATATCTATATCTTATCTTATGAAAGCAATGATTTCACGTCGAATTATTAGAGAAAATTAAAAAAAAAAATACATAATATTGTAGGAATTGGAAATTTTTTTGAAATATGATAATGTGCAAAAAAAAAAAAAATCATAACAAAAATTTTGACATATTTAATCTGATAATACAACAACTTCTTCAGGATCAGATTTTCTTTGTTTCCTGGCTTCAGTAGAATTTTCGTCGTTGGAATTAGAAATACTCTTTCTTTTTAATCCCGAATTTCTTTCTTTAATGTCACCAAGATTTTGTTCCAAATTTTCTTTTTTCACGAAATCATCAGTTTTCATAGCTCTGAAATAATTATTTGACGGACCAAAAATTTCAGACAAGACATTTGTACTTCTACAAGGAGAATTTTGAGTATTTTGTATATTTTGTATATTGAGAAGCTTCCGAGCCCTTAACCATGAATCTGCTCTATAATGTAAATGTAATGCTGCAATTGGTTGAGATGATGTTTGTATCAATTTAGACTCTAATTTGGTATGTTTAGGTAATGGATTTTCGTTAAATGATGTAGATAATTTTAATCCTATATTGGCTTTACTTTCCGGAATTTCCTTTGTTTTAAAATCGAGGTCCAAAGGAATTGCCTCTCTCGAATGATATTTTGCTCGATAAAAAAAAACAGAGATTGCTCCGTGACCACCAATATTATTATTATTATTATTATCATTATTATTATTATTATTAGAAATTTTGTTATCATTTTTCTTATTATTATTATCTAACCAGATAGTAGCATCAAATTTAAATTCATATTTTTTTCCTTTAACATAATTATGAAAACTATCTCGAAAATAGTGAGTGCTTAAAAGATCAATATGAGCACTGTATGTATTGTCATGTTGACCATCAACATAAACGAATCCCATGATAGGACCTTTGGATAATTCCTCCAATGGAACTTTATAACGAACAGTAAAATGAGCTCCAGGCTCTTTCACGGCTGCATAAACTGTGTTATTATTTTCGATTTTTTGGCAAGTCGATTCATTTATAACGTAAGATGGACCTGTAGTGGTGTTTTTACTAATAGGTTCTAAACATTCTTCAAGTGGTAATCCATTTACCAAAATTTCGAGTTGATATCCAGATAATAACATTTTTTTTTTTGTTTTGTTTTCGTTGAGGGTAAATTAGTTTAGTTATTTTTTTTGAGTGATGAATTTTTTTTTTTTTATTGATTATTGATTTTTGGTTGATCCTTGATTTTGAGTTACTTAAATAGAATGACTAAGACGCGTTATTTTTATTTTGGTCAACACACCTGTGCATTTTTGATATACATCAGGTGTCATTATGGTACAACAAACATCGGATTCTTGTTCCAGTGATCTGTTTGTAGTCAAATTGTCAAATTGTTACTATAATTATGAGAATATATTAGTTTTACTCGACCGAGTGGGCAATGTCAGAGCTTCGTAAGAAATGGTTTGCCGAATCAAAAGTTACAACACCTGTAGCATCTGCAACTAATAATCAAATGTCTTTCCCTTGGGGTATAAATAATTATGAAAAATCAAAAACTGGTTCAAACAATGAAGAAAAACAAAATGAAGCAGGATATTCAAATAATCCAAGTTTACACTTTAATTTTTCCTTGAGTAATACCTGGTCTGAACAGCGTCAAGATATTAGTCGTTTACTTCTTAAACGTAAACTCAACACTACATTTGTTGCTTTGTCGGCTTCCCAAGATTTGACTCAAGTCATTATAGCTGGACGTGATGGTTAGATAATCATGATAATTATAAACTTTATATTCTCAATGTTTATTATATCTTTATTAAATTTATTACATTTATTACATAGCATTGAAGATTTTACGAATACCAGACTGGTCAATTATTGATGAGAATCATTTAAGAGTTAAAACAAATAATCGATATAGCATATGTGATGTGAAATGGGGAAATAATGGTAAATTACCAAAAAAAAAATGGATAAATCAAATAATTATAATAATCCATGTGATTTTTCGCTTATGTAAACTTATTTTTTTGAAGCCACAAAGAATAAAATAGCTACTGCGACTACTATTGGATCTATATTAATATATGATTTGGAAATTAGCAAAGTAAAAACAGGCAAGTTTTTTTTTTTTTTAATCTTGACTCTTTATTGACATATTTGCATTATTTGTCCATTTGGAGATAAATTTTCATATTTATTATATTTATTATATATTTATTATTATAATATTTATTATTATTATATTGATTATTCTATTTATTTATTCTATTTATTTATTCTATTTATTTTAGAATTAAGTGAACATCGACGTGCTGTTAATCGAATATGCTTTAATCCATCTCAAGGATCAATGCTTTTAAGTGCTTCACATGATGGAACAATGAAATTATGGGTGTGTTTCGATTTTCACTTAATTTTTGATATACAATAATAACAGAGGTATTCTAATATTCTTAAGAAATTATTCAGGACCTTAGAGATCCAACATTGGCAAAATTTACATTTGAAGGAAAATCTGAGGGTGTTCGTGATGCACAGTTTAATGCTTTATATCAATATGATATTGCTGCTGCTTTTGAAAATGGAACCATTCAGGTATTTAGAATAATTTATAAATTAATAATTTTATCAATAAAAAAAAAATTATCATAAATTTTTTCTCACAGTTTACACAAAAAATATATTAAGAAATGGGATATTAGAAAACCGAATGTATGTGAAAGAAAATTTAATGCACATGTTGGATCAGTTCTTGCTATTGATTGGCATTCTGAAGGGAGAATATTAGCAAGTGGTGGTCGTGATAAAGCTATTAAAGTAAATTTTTTTCTCTTTCATTTTATTTTGAATTTTTTTAATTTTTATATTAATCGTATATGACACGTGAATAACACATAAATAACAATATATTATATATATATCAGATATGGGATATGAGTCAAGATATTAGAAAAGCAAGGGATGTTATTCAAAGTATGGCCGGTATAACACGTGTTCAATGGCGTCCCGATCATCCTGATGAAATTGCATCATGTGCAATGATGAGTGATAATCGAATTTTTGTATGGAATTTGAAAAGGCCATATGTATCGAGTTATTTCTTTGAAGAACATCGAGATGTGCCAACGGGTATATAAAATTTTTAATCAATTATCTATCGATTAGATTATTTTATCCTTAAAATTATAATTATTATATTTAATATTAATATCTGTTTTTAGGATTCTTGTGGCGCGATTCTGATGTTCTTTGGTCGGTTTCTAAAGATAAATGTTTTATTCAACAAGACATTAAAATTTCTTGTCAGACTTTAGGTCTGCTAAGCAAAAGTGGAATGGGTTGGAGTGTATATGATAATATTGCATTTGCTATTGATAACTCCAACGAAATGTCCGAAGACCAGCAAGTATTCTGTGTAAATAAATCGTATTGAACCAGAAACTAATATTAAAATTGACATTTTATCTTTGTTTTCTTGTTTTAAATGTTAGATCCAGATCGTTACCTTATTCAAATCGTAGAACACAAAGAAGGATTCCTAACTTTGAGGTTTTTTTTTATTTATTTATTTATTTATTTATTTATTTTGATGATAATTTATTATTTCATTGTCGCTTAAAAATAAATTTTGAAATAGGCTAACGTATTATGTCAGCAAAAAACTGGTGTAGCTTCACTTCCCACATTCGATCACAAATCGTTTTCATATCTCGCTGAAAATTATAAAATATCCGATCCTGATATATGGACTGCATGTGAACATAATTCTAAAGTAAATTGATTTAAAGCAACACATTTCAACATATTTTTTGCTTAACTACTGCTATTGACGATTATTGTTCTTTTAAAGGTTGCATGGGAAGCACAACGGTTTAGAACTGCACAAACTTGGAAAATTGTGCAACTTTTATATACGAAAGAAGCAAATGATACAACCAAATCAGAGAATACACCAAATGGTTAGTATTAATCTTCTAGAGATGAATCATAAGTATTTAGTTTTAATTTTACAAAGATTAATTATTTTCCTGAAACACTATAGAAAATGAAAATGTTGATAATTTTATTAAGAAATCGGGTAGACCAAATGATTTAACCGAACCGAGTTCTGATACCGTTATAGATGTACGATTTCCAAAATAATTTATGGTGATAAAATTATTTTTGGTAGCATTGGAAATTTTAGAAAAAAAAATTTTCAAATATTTTATAACACTTACTTTTTTACAGGATGTTGAATCATCTGATGAAACTGAAGATTCTTGTGATGATGAACCTCATCCGAAAAAATATTCAATAAGTTCGAACGATTTACCTAAGAATACTAACCAAGTTGTTCAGCTAGAATTTAAACCTTTGGTGCGGACATCATGGAATAAAGAACCAATGATGACTCGACTTTTGGACTACTATTCTGAGCAGGTAAAAATTGTTGAAATATGATTTTTAATTTTTAAAAATTTATTCTTATTTGATTTTTTTTTTTTTTTAGGGAGATGTACAAATGTGCGTAACTTTAGTTTTGGTTCTAGGCGATGAACTTGAATTTAATCAAGAAAGAGTAGAACAATGGTTCTTTTCATATATTGGTAACCAATTATCTATTATTAGTTTATTTATATTGCACGAAAGTTATATTTTCCTAATATTGTAAATATTGTTTTGTTATATAGAACTTTTACATCGATTTCAACTTTGGAGTGCAGCTACTGCTGTGATCAAATTTAGCAAAATTCCCGTGGTTTTTGAGCTAAATCAAGTAATTTTTAATTATATATATATATATATATATATATATTTTGATTTATTAACTGTATTCATTATTATTATATTTTTATGAATAGCGATCAACAACAATTTACACGACGTGTAATAATTGTTTTAGGCCATTAATGAATTCTACAAATTGTTTCTGGTATTGTGAGAAATGTCGGAGACTGTTAAATCCATGTTCAATTTGGTTTGTGTTATTCATCAAAGAATTATTTTATTTTCTTTAGTCATTTACTAAATTTTTTTTTAATTTTGTTTTGTAGTCACCTTACGGTTAAAGGTCTATATACTTGGTGTCAAGGATGTAGCCATGGGGGACACCTTGATCATATGCAGGAATGGTTTGCTACAAACGAACATTGTCCTACGGGATGTGGACATCTCTGTTCACCTAAAAATTATCGAACTTAATGTTACCCTCATGGAAAATTTACTATTGGTCAAAAGTACGTCACTACGTCACATCATGTTTTAACTAGTTACGTCTTATACGACTTACATAGTTTAAAGTCTGAATATTTATTTTTTGTAAATTTAATAATAGACAAAGTGTACAAAAATGAGCCAACTAATTTTTAAGAACAAAGTTTTGCAGATCATTAAATATCAACATGCGTGATAAATAATTCCAATGTGTAATATTATTAATATTATTCTATATTGAACAGAACAATGTATAAATAATTTTAAAAAAAACTATTTTGATAAATAAAAGATTTAATTTGTAATTTATAAAAAAAAAATATTTGAATGCAGATAATCAATTGTGTACGATATTAAAGAAATTGCAAAAGGTGGTTTTATAATACCAAATGGATGGATAAACCCAATACGTATAATAAAATCCATCGATAAATTTGTAATAATATCGATTCCCAGAGATATATATATTTTAGACTTTGACAAAATACAAAAATTCCAATATTGAAGAATATTCGAAGTTTACAAAACGATTACTGATGATCTTGCTTTGAAAATGTGTAATGGATTAATGACCAAAATTCCATTCATGCTATTACAAGAATATGTTGTGCTTCAGATCGATGTTTGCTAAATTAAACTGGCCAAAGTTAAGGTTAGGGTTAGCTGAATTTAAAATGATATACATAGGCCGTAGTTATAACTGAGAGACAACATCGAAAAAATTTTCAGAAAGTCGAATATCCACTGATACATTAACATTTAGTTCCCTTACACATCCGCAAGAAATTTATGCAAGTCGACTTCTCAATTTTCAAATCTTCTACTAAAGCCTGCAAATGAATCAATTTTGAAAAAAGAATTTAATGAATATAATGAACATATAGATACTAGTAGGTATTCATTTTTATAACTAAATATTCTATTTTATTTATTTCTACATTTTCGTTTTGACGATGAAGATGAATTCTAAATATTAAATTATCTTTATAAATATTTTCACATTCACATTTTATTACTAAAAGTTCATTGTAATTTTTATTTTACTGGGTATTTATTATAAAACATTTAAATTTGATCGTAACAAATATTTATCGGATCAACTTTCCATTGGTTTTTATTTTAAACGAATGCGTGTAAATAATATGAATAATATCGAAAATAATTTCGTTAAATTTAGATTTAAAGGTATAGGATTTGACATTCATTTAAACAATATATTATTTTTCTTTACAAAGCAAATAGTTATTGTTAATAAATACAAGATTGTTATAGAATTTAATTTTACTGCAAATATTTAATGTTATCTTTTAAATATTATTAAGATAAGGATATTCTATTGTGCATTGATATAGCAAATTAGCGCAAACTAGATATATCGTGATAAAAAAATAAAATTAAAAGGAATCTTTATTATAAACATGTATTATATTATATTTTATATAGATTATAGTAAAATATTGGAAATAATGGGAAAAAATTTAGCTAGCTGGATCCCTAAAGTTCAGAAAATTTAGTTGAATGAAATTTTTTTATTTATTTTTTTCTACTCTCGAAAATTAATCCAGCATTTGGTGGTAAAGCCAAAGGTCCAACATGTATCTTTTTTTCAATCTTTCCACTTGGTGTCTTAATGTGATAATTTAAAATTAATTTATGCAAAGCAATTTTAATTTCATGTACAGCAAAAAATCTGTTTAAAAAAAAAATTAATTTTAATTAATAAATATTTATCAAAAATTATAAAACATTAATTAACCAAATAATTTTAAAATACTAACCTTCCAGGGCAAGCATGTTTTCCTGCACCAAATACAAAATAATCTTTATCAGTTTTTGATGCAGGAAAATTATTTTCCAAACCATGATAAGGAAGGAATGACCTTGGTTCTGGTCCATATGCTGTGGTATTGTAATGAATATCCGATAAATAAGTTTGAACTATACGACCTATCAGATCAGATATTTATTTTTTAAAAAAAAAAATATTAATGTTTTCAATATTATTAAATGGAAAAGATTATTAAAATAAAATAATAAAGAAAATTTCTAAAATGGAATGGTACCTTTTGGAATTGTTGTGCCATTTTTAAATGTATATGATTCGAAACTTCTGTGGGGATTGGCAGCTATTTTTAAAAAATATCTCATTATTATTCTTTAGTCTTATATATATAATATATATATATATAATTTATATACCAATAGAACCAAAAGTCCTTAAAGATTCTCTCAGAAAACTATCCAATTTCACCATTTTGTTAATGTGTTGAGGTGTTAATTCTCCATTACATTCTTTATCAATTTTCACTTGTTCTTCATAAAGATCATCCCATAATTCTGGTCTTCCCGCAAAATCTATTATAAAACATAAAAATAATATTAATTATAAATTGAGTGAGAATTATATAAAACTGATTTAATGAATATAAAAATATCTTTTCTTTTTTTACCATAAAGAGCAAAAGTAGTATGATGAGAAGTAGTATGAATAGAGGCAATAACGAGAATAAATATAAAATCACAGATTTTATCTAAGTAATCATCAGTAATAACTTTTGTTTCGCTTTCAAGATTATTCAAAAAATATTCAATTATATCCAGCTGTTGTTATTAAATAGAATTAATTTTTCTTTAATAGTGTTGAAGTTTGTTAGTTATGTTAAATTTTTTTAAATACTTACAGGTGGTTCATATTTATCACCAAGAATTTCTTTATCTTTCAATCTTTTCTCTAATACAGGTTTCAGATGTTTTTTTAAAGTAATCAAATGTTTCAAAATTGGATTAAACCCAAATCTAAGTGGTAAAGTGATAATTTGGGTATGGACTTTTGGATGAATGAATGAAAAAATAGGAGGTATTGCGACAATTGATGTAAAATCTTTGGTAAAATCAGCAAAAGCATTGACCACATCTTCATTTTTTGATATTTCCTTTAATATAATTTAAAGATTAGATATTAAGACATTATTCCATATATTTATAATTACAATTTATCTTACTTGTCCAACCAAAACATCGGCTACTGAACGGGCAACCATTCTTGAGAAATTATTCGTTGTGTTAATTAATTTAGGTTCTAAACAAATAAAATAATAATTAATATTATTATTTCAAGAAAATAAACCAAAAAGAACAAAAGTGACTTACGAGAACAATCCCCAATTTCTTGATTAATAGAAAACATAAGTGTTTTTTGCACTCTTTCAGTGAATGAAGGTAATTTTGCAGTAAGTCCTTCACGTATCGCTTTGACCGTTAATTTCAACGTGTCAGTCTTCTCAATACTTTTTAAAATACGATACAAAGGAAATGACTAAGTTGGTCATGTATAATATATAAATACAATATAATAAGTATAATATCTAAAATAAATACGGTATTTGATATTTGAAATAATTGATTGATTAGTTGTAAATTTATTTACGTCTCGCGTAGCGTTGGTCATACTAAAAGTATCGGAGTGCCCATAAACTTCATGAGCAATTTCGTTTCCGGCTATAGTAGTCACTTGACCAAATATATATAGATTGAAAGGATCACCGTACTATATGCATTTTTTTTCGTTAATTTATTTTTTTTTAATCGTTCATGAATATTAGGAATGAATTATTATATTATTATTTACTTGTTGTCTACATTTGGCCAAAAATTTTTCGGCATTAAACAAATAATCTAACGTATGGCCAATTATTGGAATTTTATAAGGAACCATAGGAGGTTCATTCTGAAGAAAAAAAAAAGAATGAATTAAAAAACTAAATATTATATGACAAAAAAAATAAAAAATTTCTTACTTTGCTTAATCTTGGCTTCTTAATCCAATAAACAACATAGGTAGCTATGAATACCCACACAAAAGCTGGAATCGTTTCAAAAGAGAAATACATTTTAAAAAATGCCACGAAAATTCTAATTTTTAGCTCATACAAATAATTTTCTTAAATGCAGATCATTTATTTATTAAATGCCTTTATCCCTTTATCCACACAAGGTTAGGATTATTTCAAAAGAGAAATATATTTTGAAAAAATACCACGAAAATTCTAGTAATTTTAGTGATTTTCCGCTCATACAAATAATTTTAAATGCAGATCATATATTTGTCAAAAATCGATAGTGAGATTTTCATATGACTCATTTTCTAGGATAATACATGTGTAAATTACGGAATGTGCGTTTTAATATTTAAATTGTCTGAAAATGTCAAGTCCGCTTATTGGTGTTTTATATCATTTGTAGAACAAGAACTATAACTTTACATATACTGTATCTACTTTTTGGAATAAAAAATCCAAAGCTTATTTTTTACTAATAAAATACTTAAAATTTAAAATATTGCGCATTACCTATAAAATTTCAGACCTATTTCTTAAGAATTGAGCAAATAATAAATGATGTTATCGGGAGAGTTAAAAAATGTGATTAACAGATAATCTTGTTACACGACCTCTGCTCTAAGCAAACAACTAAGTAAAGTTGTTTTTTACTAATAAAATTATAATAATAATAATAAAATAAGACAAAACTACAATGTTTAGCATTAGAAAAGTAAAATAGGTTTTCGTAGGGTGGGATAGGGCACATGGGTTTTTGAATCATTTTCATGGGTTTTGAGGTCAGGTGACACTTGTTTATTAAGAGTTTGGTCAAAAAAATATAAATATAGTGTTTTATGTCTTAACTTGACAAAATTTAGGTCAACTTTAAAAGGTATCTACTTTTGGAAAAATGTATTATTTGAAAAAATATCACATAAAATTGATAGCTTACAGTGACTCACAAAAGTAATACATCATTTTAAAAGCAATTTTCAAATTAATATAACTCAAGAAGTATAAAACTTATAATAATAAATTTTTATTTATTAAATGACCTTGATTTTATACTTTATATCAATATAATTTATTGTAAGTTAATTAAAAAATATATTTGTTTATTTGAATTTTTTGTGGTGCATTATACAGTATATGTGGTTTTAAAATATTTACATTTTTTAATTTATTTCAAAAAAAAAAATAAATCTAAACAAAATATATGTCTATTCTAATTAATTGATATACATTAACATCTTGTATACCTTCCCTTGCTTTCACCACATCTTGTAATCTTTGTGATATTGACTCAATTAATTTAGTACCATTCTACATATCTTGAATCTGTTCCCACAACTCATCTTTCTTTGTAACTTTTACAGAAAGTTTCTTCAATCTTCTATTTTATCCTATAAATGTACAATGGGATCTAGATCTGGGAATTGAACTGGCCACTTGAGTACTTTTATGTCATTTTCCTCAAACCATTCATAGGTAAGTTGACAGTATATTTGGTATCATTATCCTGTTGAAAAATGACATCTTCTTTATTTAGATTATACCAAGTTGGTGTTGGGTAATAATATTTATATTAAAATTAGTTTAATTAGTAAACCTTAGACTAAAAATATCAGATTGCTTATAAACTTCATAAGCAATTTCATTTTCAACTATTGTAAACACCTGACCAAATACATATATATTGAAAGGATTACTATACTATATATATTTTTTTGTTAATTTTTTTTTTGTTTCTTTAATCACATAATTATCAAAAATGAATTATTGTTCAGAGTATAATGTAGAACATTTAAGAACAAGTAAAAAGATATCAAAATTACATTTTTGATGCTTTAAAAGTTTCGATATTGATATATAAATTATAATCAAAAAGCAATTTTAGAAAGTATGTCTGTTCAATTTTAGATAGTTATTATTTACTTTTTGTCTACATTCAACTAAAAAGGTATCTGCATTTATTAAATAATCTAATGTATAATTAATTATGAATTAAAAAGTTAAATATTACTTAACAAAAAATAAAATTTACATACTTTACTTAATCTTGATTTTGTCAAATAAGAATGTGTAATGAATTAAATGGAATACAATAAAAAATGCTCCAAAGTTAATTACAAGAATATACTCCTTGACTTATTTTTTAAGAATTGTATATAAATATTTTGAAACTTTTTAGAAAATCAAAAATAATAACATTTAGTTATTATAAGCAATTTATAAAAGTCAACTTATCAATTTTCAAAACCTGTAAATGAATTAAATTTTGAAAAAGGATTCATAATAAACATATATGCTAATAAGTATTAATTACATATAGTCAGATCTTTCTATAGCTACCCTCTATAACAAAATAATATAAAAATTCTCTTTACAAACACACCTATTTTAAAATCAATTACTATAAACTCATAAAAAAATTCTCTTCTGTATATATAAGCACAATTCATTAGTAGAAATAATATAATTATATTATTTCCACTTAGTTTAGGTTATGTATATGGTTTATATTATAATTTTGGTCATACTCGAAGGTAATGTATTTTATAGATTTGGTTATATGGATATACAGTTAATCATCACATTGGTATGTGGTCTATACTTACATACAAAATTATTTTGAAACCCTGAAATTACAATTTCAGGAAAAAAAGTTAAAATAGTTTTTCATAGAAGACAAAATTATTTTATTTAAAATTCAAAATTTTTTGATTATTTAGATTTATTCTTTGATTAAAGATACATATAATTGGATATTTTTTTTATTCCCATATATAGAATAGATTTTGCATAAATCTCAAAAAGTTAAAATACTTCAAAAATTCAAAATCAATTTTGGAAATATGTATAATATGGTCTATATTATATTTTTGGCCACACTCAAACTATCACATATTGAGTTGATAATCTGATGAATTTTTGTTATGAATTCACATGTAATATATTATATATCAAATTGGTAATCCTGACTAATTTTAAGTATAAGATACTTCCTAATATAGGTTATGAAGAAACTCTAAAAATTTTAAGTTATTTTTTACATCAGGAAATTTTTTCTAGTGAAAACTTTCGAAAGTTAATGTTAACATAAGTATTTCACTATTTTTCAATATATTATCTTTCAAAGGTTTTCACTATATATGTTCTCAAAATTGATTTTGAATTTTTGAGATATTTTGTCTTTTTGAGATTTATATAGAATCTATTCTATATATGAAAGTAAAAAAAGTATCCTGTTATATATATATTCAATCAAAGAATAAATCTAGATGATCAAAAAATTTTGGATTTTAAATAAAATAATTTTGTTTTCTATGAAAAACTAATTTGACTTTTTTTTCTGAAATTGTAATTTCGAAACCTTAAAATAATTTTACATACAAGTATAATTTTCACTAACCTTTGAAAGTTATCGATTTTGATATTTTCATGTAACAAAATTTTACGAATATTATCATTTTCATAGTAAATTCATATTGATAACTTTTGAAAGTTATCAATTTTAATATTTTCATATGTGAAATTTTGCAAATATTATCATTTTCATGGTAATTTTGTATCAATAACCTTTGCTTATGTTAAATATTCATAATATATTGTTTCAATAGTCATCACTTACATTTATATTACTATGATTTTCAATTGTCATTGTACTGTCAACGATATCCTTCGAAGTTTATTGCAGGAATTTCAATTGACATTGTATTGTTAACAATATCTTTTGAAGTTTATCACAACAATTTTAATTGACATTGTATTGTTAACAATGTCTTTCGAAGTTTATCATAACAATTTTAATTAACATTGCACTATTAAAGATATCCTTTGAAGTTTATCACAACAATTTTAATTGACATTGCACTGTCAACAATATCCTTCAAAATTTATCATAACAAAATTACATTGTTAACAATATCTTTCAAAATTTATTGTAACAATTAAGGTTAATATTTATATTTACTGAATGTAATTATATTATTGTTATAATTTTATTAGATATCATATTGATCCAAAGTTTATTAGTATTAATATGTTC
>CAJVPK010000297.1:0-41775 GCA_910592015.1 Diversispora eburnea | reverse complement strand
GATCGATATAATTATTTTCGAATTTTTTTTATTTTTTTAAAATTTTATTAAATTTCGGTCGTTTTTATTCACGTCTAAGTGAAGTCAAAATTTTTATTAGGTATTGAGAAAAACGTTAATAATTAAAGTTGTAGATATGATTTCTGGTTACAATTTCATATAAAATAGTTGGCACCTATCTTTAATACCCATCGAATGTAGTATAGGTAACGATCTAAGAATAAATTTATTATTTTTTGTCAGTTTCACTTATTGTGCCACAATTGGCATTTTAATTTTAGCAATTATTTTCGAATTTTATCATTCCACAAATACTTTTGCTAGAGGAGTTTCAGATAATATAATAATAATTTTCCTTCAAAAAATTATCAAATTCTTATTGCTAATACAATTATATAAACGAACATTAGAAATATCAAGTTTAGCCTTTTTTTTTTTAGCTAGCTTTTAATCTAAGATCTTTAATGGATTACCTTAAGGTTATAAGGTTACAAAATGGTAAGTTCAAATGATCTAGTTATTTGGGTTTTTCATTTAGCAACGACAAATGACTTGACCATTTTGGAATCTTTCAACAAATGAATTGACCATTTTGGAATCTTTCAACAAATGACTTGACCACTTTAGGTCTTTTCTCCAAATGATTTTCCTAAATGGTCAAATCATTTATCGTCAATGATTTAAAGTTTTGTGAAAGCATAAATTAATTAATTTCGATAAATCATTTAAAAAAAATGACAAATGATCAACCCAAAGTCGTCAAGTTCATTTAGTTCCTGATCATTACCATCACGAGTTGTGCATGATAATGTGTATATATAGAGAACAAAAAAATTTTCACTGTGAATTATTTTAAAAGATAATTTTCAAAAATTGGGGCATCCTTTTATAAATTTCTAGTATAATTTATTGCAATTGTATAATTATTTTTACGAATGATATTACTCAAAATGGTCGATAATGATTCGTTGATCAACGTGATTAATTCACCTGATAACAATAAGTAAATATACACAATGATAACCTCTTTATGTAATAATAACAACGATGGAAGAAGAAGATAAAATTAATTTTCCAATTTATCTCGATGAAAAACGAAAAGTGGTTCCTTTATATGTTCATCCCGACAAATATGTTTCCACCAACCTTCTGTCAGGTTATTCTGACAATAGAAATGATATTGATTTAGATTGTTATTCCGAAACATCCACCACCACCACCACCACCACTACCACTAACAAACCAAAAGACTCTTTAACTCAAAATAAAAAGGTGGGAAGATGGAAAAGGCGAGATATTGAAATCCTCCTTGATTATATTGAAGCCAATATGGAACAGTGGTTATATTATAAATATGGACTTTATAGATTTTTGAATAAACATGTTTTTCCATGTAGGAGTATTCATGAAATAGGTAGAAAATTTGGTTCGATTCTTACGAAGTATCGAAATCATAAAAGAAATTTGAGATATGAACATTTGAAAAAATTAAAGAAAGCTAGAAGAAAACCAGCTCGCAATAATAATAATAATAATAATAATCATCATTATAATAAAAAAAAAAGGTGTAAAGATTATAAGCCTCTGAAATATCCAAATCAATTTGAATGGTGTTATAAAAGAATGAGGGAGATTTTTAAAAATCGGAAAGAAATTCATTTACAAGAAAATCATACTGACATTGAAGACGAAGACGATGACGACGAAGAAGAAGAGATTGAAAAAGAAGTAGTAGAAGAACAGGATAATGGTGATGTAGAATATGAAGTTAGTGATCAGAACAATGGACAATCAACTCTTCCCTTACATCAAAATCAATCAGATCGTAATATAGAAGTTCGTGATATAGAAATTATAGACGATGATGATGATAATATAGAAGATCGTAAATCAGGAAAAGATTTTAATAATGAATCATCACTAAGTGATGAAGATGAATTCACTCCACAAAAAAGGTATCAACCCATTAGATTTAGTAATAATAGATGGTGGACAGTTGAAGAGATGATAACGTTATTAGAATTTCTTGAAGAAAATGTTGATTCATTTTTAGAAAATAAAAAATTATTTTGGTCATGGATGTCTTATAACATATTAAAAACAAGAAAACCCTCGCATATTGAAAATCGTTATTATTATCTTAGTCCCAATAATCAATATAAAAAGAAAAGAATGAGTGATCCAAGATTAATAGCTAAACGGGATCAAGTATTTAATTTATTAAGAATTAAAAATGTTAATAATAAAAATAATAAAAATGATGATGATGATGATGATGATGATAATAATAATAATAATAATAATAAGGAACGGGATGAAAATAATAATAACGTCACTTTTAAATTTCCTCAAAATTATTTAAAAGATCATCCACAAGAATTACATAATCAAATTAATAATCGGGTATATATTGATCCAATTCAAATTCAATCTAATAGAGAATTTGGGAAACGTTTATTGAAATATTCAAAAGGAGAAGATGAAGAATTATTAAGTAATTGTTTTGGAAATTCTAATAAAATAGGATGGCCGGAAAATTTAAAGGAAATTTCAAAGTGAGTAAATTTTATTATTATTATTATTATTTTTATTTTATTTTCTTTTAAAGAATCACATTATTAACATACAATATTTATTATTTTATAAGAATTAATAATAAGTATGTTTCAGATGTTCTGATGGAAGAAGAATCAGATATTTTAAATACCCCAAATTCCTCAAATGTCGCATTTACATTATATCAAGACGACTACGACGACGACGATTACGATTTCTTATATCATGGAGATTCAGAGTATGATAATAATTATCAGAACAACAATTCTTCACGTAATAATAATAAAATTGATCATCATCTTCTCGATCGGGAAGTTGGAATGATCGTTGATTTAATTGATAAAGATAAAAATCAAAATAAGGATAATCTTCAGAAACAACAAATAAATGAATCTGTAAAGAATATTTTAAGGCAAATATTAAATACCACTGAAAATTTATATTCTAATACCGAAAAAGAAAAGTAAGTTTATTTTATTATTACTATTTTTTATTTTATTTTTATTTTATTTTTTGATTATAAAAATTATGAATATATAATTTTTAATAATAATAATTATTGTAAAAATAACGATTTAAGTGCTGGTAATAAAAATTACCCGATAGTTATTGAAGACACGGAAAATGATCCCATGCTCATAGATGATGATGATGATGAAGGGGAAGATGATAACAATAATAAAAAAAATAATAATAAAAATAATAATAAAAATAATAATAAAAATAATAATAAAAATAATAATAAAAATAATAATAAAAATAATGATAAAAATAATAATAAAAATAATAATAATAATAATAATAATAATGATGATTTAAAGACGACAACTCCAATTATTCAATGGGATACAATTTTACGAGCTGCTGCTTTATCTGGATTACCAATTAAAGTAATTCAAAATACTTATAACAGAGTCTCGAAATATTATGATCAAGAAGGAAAATTCTCTAATATCGGTAAATTATTATTGTTATATTTATATTTTTTATTTTTTTCATTATTATTGAGTATTTTATATCTTCCAGCTAATTTTTAATCTTTATGATTTTATTTAGGTTCCCATCAGTAATTTTATTTGCATCTATTGTATTCATTCTATTTTGCATTTTTGCATTTACTCTTCTTTTTTCGTTTTCATTTAATTTCATTTTTTTTTCTCATAATGCGTTCATACATACTTACATACATTAATCAATAGCTAGTTTAGAATTTTATAAATGACATTTTATGCATTTAATTTAAAAAATTAATTAAATTAAATAAATAATGAATAAATATCATATGAATTTCTTTATTGATTGTGTAAATAAAATTTAAGGTTATTTTTAAAAGGGAAATTAGTATAATGAATAAAATAAATAGGCCCTTTCATATTTCTAAATAAAATTTGTTTGTCATATAATATCCACATGATTTTATGCAACTATTAAAAGTGCTACCCTCTTTTCGGATTCCTTTTTTAATTAACCAACCGGAATTTTAACCGAATATTCGCCGAATATCGTTATGAATGGAGGGTGATGTGAGTCATGACATTAAATTGAAGGAGAATTATATTATTTATTCTTCATTTAAAATCGCTTCAGGAGATAGATCCTCCCACCCCGAAAATCTCCATAAATACCTATTATACATCGCATCGATTCAAAAAATCAAAGTGAGAAAATCTGAAAAATCTTCAAATTGAGATACCCCAAAAATAAAAATAAAAATACCTACTTATTTATTTGCAAAAATTCAGATAAATCTAATTCGCAGAAATCTCACGCGCGATAAAGTTTGGTCTAAATATTCTTTGTGTTCTCAATCTGTTCCTTTCATATCCGAAATAATCATATCCGGTTTTTACCGGCGTACTTTATAATAATATTAGATTATACCAGAGAATTGATAATGAGTAGTAATTCATGTACACAGACATAATAAAGTTAACACAAACCCATCTTAACATCTTCCGAACTGAAAAACGTTTCACTGCCGCAAAATAAAATAAGGCTAAAAAAACGCAATGCATTTATACTTCTTAATGTATAATAATTAAATTTACACGATAAAATTTGACCACGTTGTAATTCATTTCAAATATCTCATTTTCATTGGTACTTACGAAACCGCCACTATGTGAATATATATATTTTCAAATTAAGCAATTTGGTTAATTAAAACTCTTCAAAAAAAGTATTTAAACATATACATAAACCATTACTTTTATTTCAAAGTTCAAACTATCGCGACTTTTACAAAATTATTATTCTCTAACATGGTTTTATAAAATAAAACATACAGTATCACTATTATCAAAAATCACGAATTTTACACCAAATAACAAAAATATAACGCATTCACACAACTCTTATTTTCAATAATTAATTTAAAATTTACATTATATTATATTAAAATCGCGATTTACAAAAATAATTTTTTCCTTGATCGCATATAAAACATATAAAAAACATTAATTTTTTTAATTTATCTTTTCAACTTGCATATTAAATTATCAAAAACATTAGAAATTATTTATTTTTATTATAACTTAGTTAAATATGTTAAAAAGCGTAATAAGTGAGGACGAAATCATAAAAATACATTTAGAAAATGGACTTAAGAATAGTAACAGAACTATGAACGCATTTATGATTTATCGAAAAAATTATGCGCTCCAAAATTCTTATCTTTCAAGGAATGATGCGTCAAAAATGGCAAGTGAATCGTGGAAAAGGGAATCGAATGATATTAAAAATTATTATAGACGCATGGCGGAAAATGTAAAAAAAAGGTTTAAAAAGAGAGCTTCTCTTTGTTTTATTCATAACAACAAATTAGCTGGTAATAATAATAATAATAATAATAAAGAAACCAACTCTCCTATCATAAACTCTCATATGGACCAGACTACTTCCTACAATAATTCTTACAATTTTCCTACCCCTATTTATTCTAGTCATCGATTTGTAAATACGAATCAAAATTCTCCAAATATTACCTACTTATATCCTCTTCCTATGGATCAAAGCTTTCTAGGAATTGCTTTCCCTAATTCTCAAAATATGAACCAGAACACTTCGGTTACTACTTACTTTAATCCTTTCCTATTGAATATGAATCAAAATCCTCTTGATATCAATTATTCAGATAATCGGTATTGAATATAGATCAAAATGATCACTTATGAATTATATTTTGTCTTTATAACTTATCAATTCCATTAATTTTTAATATTTGACACCCCAAGAAATAAATCATGGATAATCTCCCGTGTAATGGAAATAACATAACGGAATAATAGATTCATGCACTTATTCCGATATATAGAATAATTGTTTGTTTGATAAATAAGGGTAAATATAAATCTTAGAATTATTATTAATGTATGTAAATATCATGCTGTGCGAAAAATTAAGATAAATATTATTTATTATGTAACTAATTTATAATTATTCTTAACACAACATTAACATACTGTAAATATTCGATATACAGCATATAATATAGTATAAGAGTTCAACGTATAGATAAGAACATTTAAAATAAGATGTAAATCAACAGCACAGCATAAATAAAAATTTTAAAATAGTAACATATAATGATAAGAGTATAAGAGTTCAACACATATATAAAGAACGTTAAAAATAAGAGCTTTTCAATCAATCAATCATTAAAATGGTAATGATTGTTTTAAAGTTATTAAACAATTCTTCATTCAGAAAAGACATTTCATAAGTCCATCATCAAATATGATATGCATAAAAGAATCATTCTTAAAAATTATTAGAATTAAAATAGAAGAAATGACATCTAGAGAAATAGGAGGATTATTATCATCTACACGATTACTTGTTCCAAAATTTGTTAATGAAATAAGGAACATTATTTTTATAATTTTTATAATCTTTATAATTTTTATAATTTTTTATAATTATTTTTATAATTATTTTATTTTTTTATTAATTATCGTAATTTAACAAAAAATGGGGAAAAAAAAAGAGATAGACAATAAAACTAAATTTCAATTATTTTTTTTTTTACTTAATTATTCAATCTTTTTTCTTTTGTTATAACGTCACCATTAAATTAAGAACAAATCAAGAACAAATTAAGAACTTCACTATATAATTTAAGATTTTTCAACACATTACGTGTCGTATGAAATTCCCCTCCCCGGTTAATATTAGTTTTTTTTCGTAATTAAATATACAGTATATTATATGTAATGCAGCTTAATTTATTATTTTTTATCCAGTATGATAAATGAGTTCTAACATAGGAATGTATGCATGCTAAAATGAAACCAAAATTTAGATATCATGCTAAATAATTTGTTTTCTGGATAAAATAGTTGTAAAGTCTATTTTTGGATAACAATTATAGATACGTATTTATTTATTTTTTTTTTTACTACAAAGATTATATTTATATGAAGAATATTTTAAATAATATTTTTATTTTCTATTAAATATTAAATAAATAACTAGTGGTCACGGATTAGGGGGAGCAGGATAGAAATATATTGGTAAATACCGTTTTGGATTTATTTTTATTTTTATTTTTCAAGCTTACCTATATTTTATTGATTGTTGGAAATTGCAGTTTTTGGATGCGATTTGAGTAATTCTTAATATTATTAATGAGTTCTGCTGATTCTTTGTCTACATTCACAAATCCCCTATTGAAAATGTCATTTAATCTTACATATTCAATTAACATTTGTTATTTTAATTTAACTTTAATTGCAGACAGATGTAATGTTTAATGATGATCCACATTATGGTAATCGACTTAAAGCAACACAACATAGGAGGTAATGTTAATCCTTGTGTTTTTTGTGCATGGCGAATACATTTTGTAATGGAAATTTTTTTCGTTGTACGGAACCATGTAGGCGATTTCTTTATCAGATCATTGATATAATCAATAGAATTGATTTTGTTTCTTTATTTTGAGACGGTAAGAAGTTTACAATATAATTATTTTATAGTATCTACAATTTTTTTTTACATACATGTTTTTTTGAGTTTAAATTAATTGTTAATTATTATTATAGAACCCAATATCACTTTGTTGTTAATGTGCAGTTTTAAGAAAAGGTGGAAAAAAAATTTTTTTTCATACTGAGGTGATTAAATTGAAATCTCCAATTAATAATTTCACCAAATTCTTTTGAATTTTTTCCAAATAATTTACTAAGAAATATCAAAAGATCATCAGAAGCAAAAGGTAACCGAAGAGATTCTGTAAAAGTTAAAAGAAGTCTTCTAAATTGACCATGGTATTTATTAGCTTTTTTTATTAATTAATTGATTTTATTAATTGATTTTATTTTTTTATTTATTTATGTATTAGAATTTACTTCCACACATGTGATTATTGTACTGCCACGTGGTATTTTTAATACAATAATGTAACGCCACGTAACATTGTTTTAATCAAAAAATAAAAAATAAAAAACAATTCTTACGCAATAACGGTCATTCCAGTTTGCTCCGGACACAACGGTTTCCGTTTCCTAGTATTATACAAAATAATAATACATAAAAGGACCTCAAAATATTGGTTGTTGCAGGTTAAAACTAAGAATTTCTCTCGCTCTAATTATTAAATTCATTATATGCACATGAATATAAAAGTATTACGATCGTTTTTTTTTGGTCTATTTATATAAAAAATTTATTTTTCATTTCAGTAATATTTTTTTTAATTAAATATGAAAAAATTGACAACATATTTTAAAGAGTTTAGTATATTCAATTAACAAAGATCAATAAGTAATTATTTTAATTATTCATTTTTTTTTAAAAAAAAAATGTCTAAAATAAATTGTAAGTTTTAATCTTGGTCCGTTTTTTACCATATCACAATTTTTTGGATTATTAATTCTAACTTGTAAATTACGAGAAATATAGATTATCTTTCTTATAAATTTTAACTTGTAAATTACAAAAAATATAGATCATCTTTCTTGTAATTCTAACTTGTAAATTACAAAAAATATAGATTATCTTTCTTGTAATTCTAACTTGTAAATTACAAAAAAATAGATTATCTTATAAATTCTAACTTGTAAATCACAAAAAAATATAGATTATCAATTTGTTATTTCTTATGGGATTTTTTTTCAGAAAATAATTTTTTTTTGCTTTTAAATAAGAAAATTTAAAGGGAGTTTTCAGGTGAAAATAGAAATGTAATGTATACACATTGCCCAAATTATTATGAAGTTATTAGAATAGTTAATGGTTTGGATACAAATATCTTTGATTGAAATTTTGAAAATAATTTAGGTAACACGTATAATGTAAGGGGCAGTTGAAAAATCACAACCTGGTTTTGAAATTTCTTTTTTTTTTTTTTGAATCTAATAAAAATAATTAAATTCTTCAATAAATAGATGCTTATTTTTTTTTACACCCTTTATTTTAACAAAAGTCACCAGTATTAACATGACTACATACAAAAAATTCCAGAAAAACTTATCCTGGAATATTTATATTTTTAAGAATACTTTAGACACAAAAAGAAAATTGTTGGAAAAATTGCAATTAAAACTATTTTCAAAAAATATATATCCAACTGACGAAAAACTTAAAGGATTTGTTGCAAAATATTTAATGAGCAAATATCTGAAACTTTTTGATGGTTAGAATGACAGATGATGGATGTTTTATTATAATTTAACTCTCCATTAACTACAAAATCTTAACTTCAGAATGTTATTTGTTGATGAGAAGACAGGACAGCAGGAATATACATGTTATCCAGATTATTAAAAACATTTGGAATTTGGAATTTGAAACTATAGAAACAATGTTAATTATTATTTAGGAATGATGTCATATTAGTTGATTATTATTTAATGCTTTTCAAATTAAACATTATTTTAAAAATATTTCAACCAACAAGGATTGGAATTTGTATTTGAATTTGTATAATGTGAATAAGCAAGGATAATGGTATTTATTTTTTTTTTCTCATAAACTTAAAACAAACTTGAGCTAAAAGGATATTATCTCTTTTCTATAATATCAAAAGATGGAAACAAATCACTATGGATTTTATTGTCCACTTATCTAAAAATCTATGAAGTTATGGGGTTATTACAGTTTTTATTAACCAAATCACTTGTTAAAACAAAGTTATTTTATATCTTGCACAACTAATCTAACAACTCCAGGAGTAGTAAAATTGTCTTTTGATATAAATTCTGACAAGTTCAATTTAAATTATTGAATATTAAACTATTAATATCCACTGCTTTTCACCCTCAAACTGATGAATAGACAGAAAGAATGAACTGCACCCTTGAAGAAATGTTAAAAGTCTATGTTACATATTACCAAAATCAATGGGATGAATTTTTACCTTCTGCTGAATTTGCATATAACAATGCACAACAATTCTCTACCTAAAAGATATCATTTGAACTTGATAATGGACAACATCCTTTAATCCCTTTGGACTTAAGTTCTGAAATAATCACAAATGTTAATACTACTGAAAATTTATATCTTACTTGGAAAATCAACATTCAACATGTTGTGGAACTTATTTTATTATCTATTATCACTTATTATTTTTATTTATTTTTATTATTTTATATATATGTTTATTAGTTAGATATACAGTGTGTTTCAAAAAAAACTGGAAAATTTATCACATGGTTAAAATTAAACCAACATACTTAATTTTGATTAGATTTTCAATTCCTTTTAACCAATTGATTACAAGATCTCAACTATTTTTGTAACACCTTCAATTCTACCTTTAGACTTTGACTTTTGTTTATTTTGGCTAGGCATATGTCAGTGTTTAAAAAAAAGGTCAACATGAAACTCTATTATACCTGTGAAATGAAGGTATATATGACATAAAAAATTATATATCAGAACAAATATTTCCCTTTCTACTATTTATAATAACATTAAAAAACTCAAAAAAACTGGAGCAGTAGATCATGTTTGGGGTAACGGTCAGCCAAAAAAAATTACCACACATGTGTCATGAGCATTTGGTCAATATATTCGTAAAGATTCTTCCCTTTTAACTAGAACATTAGTAACAAAACTAATAAAAATAGATGTCAACGTGTCTCATAGTATTGTCTTAAGGCATTTAGCAAAGGCTGGATATTTAAAAAACCTTTCACTAAGAACCCCTATACTCACAGACGTTTACAAAAAAAAGTGTATAGAATAGGCAAATAAACATATTAATGACAATTGAAATAAAACTTTTTTTCAGACAAGACAATATTTCAGCTCTTCCAGAATACAATAGAACTTTAATATAAGGAAACACGACCGATCTGTTGTCTTCCAAAAGACAGAACAAAAATTATGGCATGGGTAGATTTTCTATAAAAAGAAAAACCAATTTATTTTGTTTTAAGGAAATAATAAATGCACAATTTTTTGTTGAAATTCTTTGTGAACATATTCCTGAGGTTAAGGAGATGCTTGGTAATTGGTTTCAGTGGTAACAATACTATATATGTCACCCAAATCCCAAATTATTTTGGTATTTTGGCTGCCAAAATTCAGTTTTCATAGTATTTAAGATTTGGAATTTGGTATAATTTAGAATTTGGGATTTTGACAATTAGTAATTTTGAATTTGAAATTTGGGATTTAGTATTTTGAATTTGGATAGTATCTATAAACAAGACAACAACCCAAAGCATACGAGTCATCTTGCCACAGCTTTTCTTTTTAAAAATGTTCCCAAAATTATAGATTGACTATTTAATAGTTCAGATAGGTGATTATCAAGAGGAACATCAAAAAGTGTATGCCAAATAATATTGGTGAATTAGAACAGTATATGATCGAAGCATGGAACAATATTCCTAATTTGTTTCTAATTAATTTAGTAAAATTAATAAGGTGACGTTGTGAGTATATAATTAAAGAAAATGACAATCAAATAATATATTAATTTTTTAATTAATAAAATATCTATTATTGAGTTACCAATAATATAAATTTCATGTGATTTTAATTAGTTATTGATTTGTAATTGTGTGATTTTCAATTCCAGTTTTTTTTTGCAATATACTATAATTAGTAGATTTAAGTAGGTCATATAGATGTTTGTATATAATAGGTAGATCACCAGGTTAATTACCTCCTGCTAAAATTAGTATAAAAATAAATTAGTAGATCATGTAGTACAGCAAATCAGAGAAATATAAAATGAGCTCTCTTAACTTTAAAAGCAGGACAGGTTTAAAGATTTAAAAGTAATCAATATAATAATATATCTTCTTATACTTATTTTCATAATTTCTTAATATTTAATCTCTATTTATTATATCTTGTATTTTATATTTATTTTATTATTTATTTTTTAATAAAGTTATATCTCATTGAATTTTAATATCAATCTGTTAATTCATTAACTTGTTATGTAAAACTCTTTGTAATAAATTGTTTAAACTCTCACATCTTTTTTCACTAGTTGAAATTTAAAAATCCTACACACATTGGATATCAGATAAGTGTAGTATTCATTCCTAATATCAGACATATATTGAATACCCAATAAGTGTAAAAAATATATTTTATATATATTGAAGACAAATACTACACTTATCTGGTATCCAATATGTATATAGAATTTTTAAGTTTTCAACCAGTTTTAACATATATATCTTATCAAGTGGACAAGTTGGTTTGATGTACTAAAACCCTTTTACAATAAAGGATTCATCTTGTAATATTCTCTTAAAAGTCTTCAATAAATAGTTTAAGTCAAGTTGATCTTAGTGATCCTCATGAAATTATAGTAAATCAGACCCATGTTTATAAGTAGATATGACAATATAAAGGATGCATTAATGAAGGTACAAGAAAGACAAATTAAATATGTAACCCAATATCACAATATAAAGAGTACAAAACAGGAATGAAAGTGATGTTGTTACAGATAATACTATGGATGAAATTAATAGAAATTGATCTAAAAAGAAGCTCATATCATCTTTCACATTTCACTACTAAAACTATATTAAGAAATTATTGACTTTAATCATAAATTACCTCCTCCACTGAAATTATTATTGACAAAATAACCAACCTGCTGAAGAATATGAAGTAGAAAATATTGTAGATATCAAGTATATACAACAGAAATTCTACTATCTAATACAATGGAAAGGTTACCAATTGTATGATACAACATGGAAATCAAAGGAAAGTCTAATTAACTGTAACAAAATTTTAATAGAATTTCATGAAATAAGAATGTTTCATTATTAAACAGGAAAGAATGTAATAGTTTTGTCTTACACTTTATTATAATATAATAACTATATAGGATTTTATGCAGTTTTTAATTTAATTTTATTTTTCTCTTTATTTTATTTTATTTTATTTTGATTACTGATTATATATGGTAGACAAATTATAATGACCTGATAATCATTAATCTAGATCTACTCTCTAGATCTACTCAAATTAGTATATATGAATTATATATTATTTCTATTTATATTATCATTTATCAATTCACATGTATTTTTTATTTGTCCTATTTTATTTTATTTCTTTTTATATTCTTATTTAATTGAGTTGTCTTTTTCATATCTGATTCTATGAACCTAAGATATTTTATTAATTATTTACATGTATTACTATATATTTATATATAAAGGCATAAGATAATAAAGAAGAAAACTAGTTCTTGTTAATTAATTTAATTTAACAAGTCTTGATTAATAAATATTTGTTAATATTTATTTTTCCAATAATTAATGAATTAGTAGATTTGTTACAATTTATTGGAGAGTGTGAAAGTACATTAAATTGCATGGATTTACAATCCAAAGAGTATTGTGTGAACTTATCAATTACATTATTTGAAATTGTTACTTGAAAGAAATAGAATCTTACAGATTTTTAAACAGCTTATTCAAGGAGTTAATTATTTTCACCAACACCTAACTAATATTGTATATCACAATCTTAAACTGATAAAACTGGTAAAATTTAGATTTATATTAAACTATTAATCCATTTTAATAATATTAATAATATTAATTATAGGAAAATCTATTATTAGATCTAGTTCAAAATGACATAATTTCCTATTACCAATCTTGAATTTGTAAAGAAAAATTTTATAACTCAACAAAGCAACCTACAAATATAGCTTCTACAAATAAATTTCTAGAACAATGGGAAACAATAATCTAATTATAGTACAAGAAAAACAAACTAATCATGCAAATAAATATCATTATCACAAAGAATTTAATAAAGGAGATTGAGTAATATTGTCAACAAAGTATTTTCAAAATATGTTGGACCATATGAAATTGTGAAAAAATTATCTATCACACATACAAATTAGAATTATTTGTCAGTATGAAGATGTATCCAGTCTTCAGTCATATTGAATAATTAACTATCATTCAGGACATACAGTATCTAACACAGGTCAAATACAAAAGAATTGCTGTACCGAAAAGGAATTCTGATTTTGGCTAATTTATAATATAGGATGAGGATGAAATAGGACGGTCGATTTTTAGTGATTTTTAACTGATCTATAATATAGGAATCACCATTTGGTACAGTGATACTTTTGTATTTGACTAGTGTAACGAAATAGGTTTCGTTATACCATTAATAAAAAAATCCATGATCAACAGAACTAATTATATTATCTCTAATATTTAACAGTATTAGCACCAGACTCAACATGCCATGTGTTATCAAATATATTATTTGAAAAATGAGGGTCTAGCATTCTTGTAACAGTATTTATTTTTCATATACTTACCAATTCATAGATATTAATTTATGAAAATATTATTGTCTGGAGCGTAACGTAAGACATTTAATGGACACGTAGGGTAAAGCAAAAAATACATTTTTAATATTTAAATATAACGTTCTTGAAATTTTTTAAAATAAAAATATCAAAAATGTAATTATGAAAAGGATGTCTGTCCGATTTTTTTAGATAACGATTGAATTGTTATAGGTAAAGAACGCATGACAATAAAAATTACGTTTTTTGATATTTTATATTTAAAATATCAAATGTAATTTTTTTATTTTTTAAAATGGTGCTTCAGACTACAATGGTTTACCATTTCCTAGTATATAGTAATTTCAAATTGCATAATAAATAAATTACATTCTATTGATTCAAACTCTGAGATAGTATTTAACATTACATACACTTACATAAGAGTTTAAGTTATACTCTTACAATCCTATTAAATTTTTTACCATCTCTTTTTTTCTTTTAATCAATAAAAATTATTTGTAATAAATTTTGTTTTGTTAATAAAATTCATTTCACAATAAAATTATAAAATTTGTTCACCCTTTCAATTATCTTGAATAAGACAATAAAATTTACAGTCCCAAACAAAAAAAAAAGACTACATTGACAAATTCTAAAATTTCTTCTCCAGTACAGATCATGTCGATCGATGAAACCATTTTTCTTGTTCACTCAGAAAAGAGAATCTTCTATAAACATCCTCCTCACAGCATTACCTCCAAAAGTTCGAATCCATAAAAACGTCACCACAAATAACTATATCACAGCAAGATCTCACACTAGCACAACTCAAAAACCAAACACAAAAACATCTGCATCACTCTCAATAACCTCAAACATGCCGGTGATCCTTGAACTGTTCAAAAAAAAAACTAACAGGTTGATAACTCAAAATAAGGATAATCCTAAATAAAAAGAACTTTATTAACAATGCTGAAAAAAAATTACCCATCCATCGATTCATTACTGAAGTTATCAAAAGCAGTCAAAAAAAAGGAAATTAAAGATACAAAAAAAAAAATTAGCACAATATAATATGAAATATTTAGCAAGAAATCTAACCTTACAAAGATCTATCCTACAACCAGAATCGCTAAAAAACAAAAATGCATAGTTCGAATTTACCCGTCAAACGACAAAAAAAAAACCAGCAAAAAAACTAATTTATTTCAAAAAACAATATTGATGATCTGTCATAACATAAATGGCAGACAGCCCCAAAAAAACTAACGGTCAAAAAATGGCAATAATAATTAAAAATTTTATTTTATAAATGATCATACAAAAAGGGAAAACTAAGCCACAAAATAAACTTGGAACTTATATCTTATTTATATTTCTTATATTCGATTGTTTTAGAATGTATTATTATTATATATTCTTCTCATCGTACATTAAAATCGACTCAACTGTTGTAATATTTTAAAATATTCCGAGATTTTTTTAGTTTTACAAAGATTTTGTAAAGTCACGTCATGTCATTTATTTTTCTTATTTTAAGCATAATTTAATTAGTATCTAGTTTTCAATAAGGGGAGAAATGTAAGCCCGAGAGCTTCTTGTCCAAAGTGAAAATCTTCAAATTCAGATACCCACTCCAAAAATAAAAATAACAGAAATAAATTAGTTACTTTAATCTGATCCTTTCATTCTTTAAGGAGAAGCTAGGACTCGGTGGATAAAAATTTGCAGACTTTCACCCCAAAGCTTGTACTTATGTAAAAATTGAAAATTTAGAATTTATACCACAGAAATTCTTCAATCGATTTTTGAGTTATGAAGTAAACGTATTCGCCACCACGATTATTCTTAATAATGCGCAGTAAATTGATTAGTTAGAATACTAAAATAAAAACAGCCACAATAAGGTGGCTAAACCATTCGAGGAATGCACGCGCCAATGAGAAATTTTTAGTACACATGATCTTGTTCCACATTTAGTTCATTTATATTTGTAAGCATAAATCCCTTATTTTAAAAAATATGACGCGAGTTATTTTTATATTTATTTATAAGCTTATTCATAATGAACAATGACCACGCGAGCTACAGTGTTACCCTGACACAAAGAGATCAAATTAAGAAAAGCGAATGTCGGGCGCCAAGTTTTCAAAAAATATTTAAACCCAAATTTTTCAAGCATACGGCATTATTATTAAAAATTAATTACTTAACAGTTCAACATTGAATATTCTTTTTCTTGATTTGATTGCACATAAAGACATCAGTTTTTAGTTTTGCGATTCTTTTACTCTTAGCTACTCTTAGAATCTGTGTATTAAACATTATTATAAATTAATTTTGAGAGTGAAACATAAATAACTCCCTTCTTGATAAAAATTACGATTTCAGTTAACATGTCAGTTAATATGTCACTTAATATTAATCACATAAACATTGCAAGCATAGTTGTCCCATTTCCCCCATCAATTAGTATAGATGAAATCATACACATTCATTTAAAAAATGGAATCAAGTGCAATAAAACTATGAATCCATTTATGATTTATCGAATAGAATATAATCTTATAGTTGCAAAGTATAATCTTAAACTTAAAGATGTTTCTAAATTTGCTAGAAATTCATGGAAGAATGAGCCAGAAGAAGTAAAAATTTACTACAGACAGATGGCGGAAGAAGTAAAAAAAACATATAAAGAAAAGAGACCTCTTTGTTTCATTCACAGCAATAAAGTATATAATACAAATGATAATCACGTCCCTTTAGATACCTCTAATCCTCCACTTAATAAGAATCAAAATTTTTCTTCGCCCCTTAATCGGAACCAAAAATTTTTAGATGCTAATCCTCCACAAAACTCTCTAGATTCCACCTGTTTTAATCTTCCACCTTCAAGTACAGACCAAAACACTGACCAACAAAACCAACCAATCGTATCAGATAATTTTAAAAATGAATGCCTGACTTGTCTGACTATGAATGAAGATGAAATAATGAATCATTTTTCTGAAGATTTGATTTTAACTTACAAAACAATTACCATTTTGACCAAAAGATAACGTTCGCATTAAAAAAGATTATTTTTCAAATTGTAACCGTTATAAGAAATTAAGATATAAAATATAATGAAATTTTCTATGTAGTAAATATAAGTAAAATATTTAAACTCCAAACATAATTATTATGCATATTACATAATATTTTTTAGAGATCATTGATATGTCTAAATTTGATTTCAATTCCACAAAATTGCCAAATTAAGTAGAAACAATTGACAACGGCTAGTCAAGTGGAAATTCATTCCTTTGATAAATCACTAAAATAAATAAATAAATATAAATGATATACTGTATAATAATAAATAATATTATGCACTTTTCTAAAACATTACATTATTTATTTTTTAACATATGTCACATGTCCAAAAAAATCCATTAAATATAAATAATGCAGTATACTTTATTTTTGGTGCTATATTCTTGCAATTGCAACATTCTTAAAAATAGCATAAAATAAACAACGAAATTATGCACTCTTGTGATATAATTTTTTTTAATGGGAGTATGCCCAAATGAATTTCATTGATAAATTAATTGTATTAATAATCCTACATTGATTGAACTGCCTCAAGCCAAACACCAGATGACTCATCGTTGCCCAGGTTTTGCCTAGGGTAACTGATGGTCATGCCTCCACCCATCCTTATTTATCTAATCTAAATGAAAGTTGTCGGAAATGTGATAAAAATTATTTTTTATATCACCGTTTATTTTCACAATAAAATATTTTCAGATGAACATTTTTTTTATTAATTTTATTAATTAAGCAATAGTGGTTTCGTTTAAATATAATCAAATTTTTTTAATTAAAACAAATCCTTGGAGAGTTGATTTCTAATAAAAATAAAAAAAAAGATACATAATATCAGTAATTTTATTAAAGATATCAAGAGGTTTCGTAAAATAATTATCATATAACGAAAAAATTTATTAAGAAATCATTCATCTTGGTACAAAGTGCAAGAACTATTAATATTCCAATTTTCTAATTTTCAATTGCGTAATAATAAAATTTATAATGTGACAAAATCAAAATTAATTAAGTATTATACTGTTAAATCTAGTCGCTATATTTTTTTGGTTGATAAAATAATTTCAGACGAAAAGCGTGATTTGGTTTATTATACATTACGTATTCTTAAACCAGTTTAAAAATTCAAATCAATGTAATGTTGAGATAAAAATAATATTTTATAAGATTATTCTTCCCGTTCTCCTTATTCCTTTCTATTCGTTTAAGCAAAATGACGTTAACTCGAGAATAAACTTAAAAACCTCCCAAAATCTGGCCAGAAGTTCGCAAAGCTTTTGTTACACCAGATAAAGGGAAAATTATATAATTATTGTACAAAATAATTCAAACAATAAAAATAGAAAATAACAGTTCGTGCAAGGTTGGGAAAATAGTACAATTGTACATTATAATAATTAATATAAAATTTAGTACAAGTACAACATCAATTTTATCTAGTACATACAAATTTCCCAACCCTGAATTCGTGTATTAATTATGATTCAAGTTATCAATATGCTTGCCTTACTTTCTTGACATGTCGGTAAAATTGAAACTCTTGTAAATAATTCGGAAAATGTTATTTGCAAGGTATAAAACTAAAAGAAATTTTCATAACCCTCGATAGTTTAGATTTTGCAAAATTAATGTGTACTTTATTTAATACCGTTCACCAATCACAATCTTCTTTCAATTCGAAGAACTCGGAGATTGGAGGATAAAAATCTTGAACAAACATCACAAATTAAAAATAATTCCGAAATAATTGTTATACTGTTTTTGAATTCCTTTTCTTTTCTGAAATTTTTGTCGAATCCATTTAATTACTATCTGTAAATCTTTAAATAACATAAATTATCTCGTTTTTACAAAATTATTGTAAACAAAAAAAAAACAAAAATGTCAATTTTCGTTACTCTTATGACTTTGTTGTTGTATCGTATATTTATAAATTTCCCTATTTTATTTTGACTACTGCATAAAATATATTTGTGTGCCTCAGATCGACGCAGTTGTGTCAGATTAAAGTTAGGTTAGGATTAATTTTAAAAAGATCTACATAAACCGTAGTTATAATCGGCGGCATAAATAAATAAAAAATTAAATAACTATATACTGTACATATACTTTTCAGTTTTTCCGATCTTGCATAAAAATCTTATAGTAATACGTTTATATATTCGTTACGTTATATACTGTATATTCGTTGCGTTATATAAAGTACATATGCATTTAACTATGTACATATATTTATTGTTTTAATAAATGCATTGATGGTCTAAAGACATATGCATTTAAATATATTTATTGTTTTAATAAATGTAAAATCTGATTTGATGGTCTAAAGATCATTTTGAAAAAGGCAAAATTTAAGTTTACATAACATACATATAACAAAAAATCTTAATTATGTATCGATGCTTTGCAGCTAGATGTCACAGATTGACCAGAGGTATAACTACGGCCTATGTAGATCTTTTAAATTCAGCTAACCCTGTCCTTAACTTTGGCCAGTTTTAATCTGAGGCAAGCATCGATTTGAGACACTAAATATATTAAAATTTATATTAACATATAAAATTTAAAAATATTAAAAACAAAAAATAAAAATTCTTTTTTAATTCCACATTTTGTATTAGCTAAAATATAAACAAAAAAAAAAAAATTTACTGTCATTCTTCAGATTTAACAAAGCTTTCTAAATTCTGTTTTTATATAACCGTCGAGATATCAAATTACTAATATATAATAACAAAAACAAATAGACTGAAAAATATACACACGTGTTTTTTAAAACTGCGTTTATCCCGAATAAAGCTAAAAATTTTCCTAATAAAGAAATTTTTATTAGCCTGCTTGTTCTCAAAAAATCGGCCGACTAAGTCAAATCAGATTTATAATATTTATAATAGTAATAATAATAGTAAATAATTTCGGCATGCATTTCGACTTTTCCTAATCCTGTCTTTCGTGGTAAACTTCAATGAAAACCTATAGTAGGAAAAAAGTTTTAAATTGCTTAAAATGAGAAACATACATCTCAATTTTTGTTATGTTACGTATAGTGTTCAAGTCAAATTGTCATTAGTCGCTGAATCATTAAATTAGACATTCAAAATATTTTCCATATTTATTTTCATACATATGAATTCAGGTTTTATAAAAATTAAAATGTATATAAAAATTTAAACTGAAGATACGATTGGTAATTGCTTTATAAATTCTCCAGAAAGACATTTCATCATCCATTGTCAAAGATCACTCTTAAAATTATCAGATACAATTGGTTGAGAATTATGCCTACTGGATATTGAAGCAGATTTGAAGGTAGGGATTAAAATAAAGAAATTTGGTTCATAGGAGGATTGATTTCTAGAGATATGTTAATGTCATTTATGCCAACTTGATTTCTTGTTCCAAATTCATTAATGAAACAAGGGGGTAGGAACGATTTCTTTAAAGCATTCTTTAACCTCTTTAGATATCTGTCTTAAAAATGGTATCAAAAATGTTAATGAAACTTCGAATGAATTAACCGAAAAATATTAATCACTTGATAATATTTTCCTTTTAATATGTAGCCTTGCGATGTGTATAACGTTATATATTAGAATTTAGGGATTTGCAATTTTTATGATTTTTATAATTACTTTGTAATTTAAAAGTGTTGTTAATTTTCACTGGGGGATTACCAGGTAGACAAAATTACAATTCCCAGATCAACGTTAATTTGGTTTTATACATATGGTTATAGTCTGCTATATATATTGTTAGAATGCATTTCTTATTTTATTTTTTTATCTATTAACTTAGATTGAAACAAAATGTAAGCAATAATTTGTTTTCTGGATAATGATCATTTTTCTGATGATTTAGTATTGCGCTAGAAAAACCTATTAAATATATTTTATTAAAAAAAACGTCAAACCTGTGGGGAATGGAATGAGGCTATTTGTAGAGGTGATGGAAACAAACGACAACATATATTAATTTATAATGATATAAATACCTTCAAATATTTATCTCTTCTAATACTATGAATAGTAATAATATAATAAAAAACAATAATAAATAATAACGTAAATGAAATGGATATTTTAGATATTAAACTTGTCTTTTGGATATATTATTTTAAAAAGCACAATTTTTTATATTTACTAGAATTTGTATAAATTTTTAAATAATTTTATTAATTTATATACATAAATCATAAAAAATAAAATATCCTAACATTTTATATTTTATTAATATGATTTTCTAAACTCTTTTTTGTTATTAAACGTGAACTTTTCTAGCTATTCCAATAAATCCCTCTAATTATATTATTACTAATTGTTTATTAACGATAAACTTGCTATAAATTCTAAACTATGAAGCCATATATAAAAAATATTTTCTAGATCTAGAGTATAGGTGCAGACGTATGTCATCTTCAAAGTTATGTCATTAAGCACGTCATATAATTTATGATGTTTTATATGACTAAATTATATTTTTGGAATTTTTAATCATCAATCATTCAAATTTTCATTAAAAAGATTATTTTTAATAAGAAATCGAGGGATTAAATACAAAGAAATTTTCTAGTAAAGTTTCTAGTTTGCAAGAACGTCATAACTTTTTTAAATTTAATTTATTTATAAACAATGAATCTGTTATTAGGGATGAGTCCGGACCCTACATCCTGCCTAAATTCAAAAAGGAAATATTAACAATAAAATTTTGTTAATCCTATTGCTTTTTTTTTGAATTTGGGCGGCATGTTAAGTCCGAACCCCTTAGAAGACGATCAGGACCAGGTCCTATATATATATCATGTGATCGTATTATTGAAGATTTAATTAATAATAATTATTAAAAAAAAAAATACTTGGAATTGACAGGCTTATATAAAATAAAATAACATACTTACCTTTTCCCTAATCAGCTGGGATATACATAAATATAAAGTATGTAAAGACTAGTGGTCCAGAACCAGGACCAGACCAGTCCAGATCCTTATAATAAAACGGATGATGATCATTTTTATTTACTTCATATGAAAATAATAAATAATAAACGAGGATTAAATAAATAATAAATAACAAATAATAAATAAATAATAAATAATAGATCGATGCGACCTCATAATAGTAAAAATTGTACTAAATTACATGAAAAATAAAATCAAATAATAAATAATAAATAATAGCAATATGACATTGTATTGTACAGTACATTCTTTGAATACATAAGTCCTGATCCGTGAAAGATCGGCACTATTTTTCATAATAAAATCAGGGACAAATTTATATGTATTTTCTCATAGTCTGGAATCTATACTTCATCTATAAGTAAGTATAAATTGTTACAATATAATCATGTTAAGTATATTAATTGAGCATTTTTATTTTGTAAAAAGTCCGGTACGCTGAAAAAAAATCAATTTCTTAAAACTATATATTTTAATTCCAAACTATATAGTAATAATAAATACGCGATTTTTATTTGGCAAAAGTTCGAATGGCACTCGGTGTTTAATCCTTAAGTTTGCCAAAACAAGAATTATTATATTCAATTTACTTAATTTGAAGCTAATGATTAAATAAATATGGTATAGTGCCGGAAGTCTATACTAGACAATTTTTATGATTTTAATTAAAAAATCTGACTGGTAGTTTGATAGAGCATGTTTACTTTTCCTTTTTAAGATGTTAATAGGTTTTAAAATGATACAATTTTTATTGTCGAGTATTACTAATATTACGGTTATTAATTTTTCTGATGCTTCCACTACCACAACACGTAATCAGGTCAATAATCAACACACGGGTCTTCAGTAATTATATTTTTAGACCAAACCACACTAAACTTTTTTCGTACACAGTGAATTATTAATTAGAATAATCATATCATATGGTTAATTCACATGGCAGATTATACAATTTTCACAATTTTCTTAATTTGAGTGATTAAAATATTACGGATGAGTCAATTCTTTTCAAAAAGTATTTAAAGATGACTTATACTGTATGCTATTCAAATTTTATGATCTACAAATAATTCTCTAAACAACATTAAAAAATATTCTTTTTCTTGATCTGATTGCACGTAAAAACATATATTTTGAAAGTCTAACAAATTTATTGATACTAAATCGAATATATCAAGGTAAGAAATATATATATTTTTTTAATGAAATTTTGATTTAATTTTTCTACTACATATTGGCTTTTCTTCTCTTAGAACCTGTGTATTAAAGTTTCAAAAACATATTTATTTAAGTTATAATATAACTTAATTAAATGTCAACAAGTGAAGATAAAATTGTCAGTGAAATTACAGAAATACATATAAAAAATGGACTTAAAAATGGCAATCGAACTATGAACGCATTTATGATTTATCGTTATTGTTACCAAAAAAATTGTTCGTTCCAAGATTCTAAACCTTCAAGGAATGATGTATCAAAATTAGCAAGTGAATCGTGGAAAAGGGAATCAGACGAAATCAAAAACCTTTATAAACGTATTGCAGAGAACGTCAAAAAAAGGTTTAAAAAAACAGTCAATTCTCTTTGTTTTATCCACAGCAATCTAGCTGGTAAAAGTGATAATGAGTTAAACTTTCCGACCTCTTCAAGTACAACCAACTGCATTAATTCTCCTAGCGATCAAATTGTACCAGATATTATCTACTTAAATCCTCCTATTGACCAAAATTCTCCAGACATTACTTGCCCTGGTTCCCCGAATATAGACCCGAACATTTACCCCAGTCAGCAAACCTATCCTCAAATGGACCAAATCTCTCCAGACATCTATTATAATTATCCACTTTCAAGCACTTCATATGCATATTCTCTATACACTGACTACTTATATATGGGCCAAAATGTCACTTACTCTAGTCCTCTGAATATAGAACAAACCACTTCGGTCGCTGTAAATACGGACTTTCGAATACTAACCATGGATCAACCCCACCTTTTACTTCCAAATCCTATTGACACCAACTACTATTGAAAATAATCACTTAATGAAGTATCTTTCTAATATTGTTTTTAGCTTATCATATCAATTGTACGATTACATTTTGCGAAACTTTATTATTCACTCCGTAACGAATTTGGTGTCTAAAAAAAATTAATTAATCCTGCAAAAAAAATTTGGTATAACGTAAAAAAATCTTAAAATTTATTCACTTAAAATAATGACATATAATAATTTACTTTATTTTAGTATTATTCTTAAAGAAAATAAGAATAAATAATGATTCTTTTGATTGCAAAATTTTCTTTAATAAAAACGTAACTTTTAGACATACACAGTATATGATGTTTAAATATAATAAATCCGAATTCGAAATTTTTTAAAGAACCCAACAAAAAAAAATACAGGAAAATCTCTGATCGTCGAAGGAACAAATTGATCATAACTTTTAGGCGACTTTTAAGTCGATTTACCAAAAAATTTTCAACGCAAAAAAAAATAAAATTATTTATTTTTAGGGCAATTTTATCTCTGATTAAATGCAGTCTAAACGATCCCATAGAATCTTATTTTGTATTGCATCACTCAAGTGATATTTATATCACGCGAGTGCACAGTTATTTAAAAATGGGTGACGGATATCACTCAATAAAAAGTTTCCGAATTAAAATCACGAGATAAATTTTTTTTTAATTATAATTTATTCATTTTTTTTAAAAAAAATAGTATAAATCCATTTTTTTTTATTTTTAATAATTACATTATTTATCAATTTCTTGTTTTTCGATGCTTTTTAAATGCATTTATTATATTTGTTTATTCATTTTTTAATTCAACGGTAATCATTCTTAACGAAAATATTTTACACTAACAGTAAATTATTTTTAATATAATAGATATTTTTGGATGCGGAGTCTTTACTGCCGAAGATGATTATACAGTACATATGGCTCAAATACAATTAAATAAAGATTATATTGTGGTAAACTTTATGGTGTTTAAAATAGGTATCAGTTCCAGAGTACATATTGATTAAAAATTTTTTATTTTTTTTTTTAAAAAAAAATATACTTTATGTATAATATATCATTCAAAAATATATGCAATATGGGGAATTTTATATCAAGTAAAGTTTCTAAATTTATAATTATAGGAAATAAACTTATTAGGATTAATATTAAGTTCCTAAAATCTTTATATCAATATATTAATTATAAATTTATTTATCTCTATTCACGACGTTGTTAATAATGTTATTATTATTTGAAAATTTAATATCTAAAATGCTCATTATATTAATTTATTACCTATTGTTATCTCTTTTATTATTTATTATTATTATTTTATAATATTATATTTTGAAAGAAAGAACTTCTAAAAAATTTATAACATCAGAATTAATATATGAATAATCAGCAATATCTAATAACAAAATATGACGAATTAAGTGGTCACTCTGGTATATACGTCATACCGATGGATAAACTAGTTATTCAATAGATATGTATCCCGTGAATACTTCGTATTCACGGAATAACAAGTATAAATTCACCTAACGTTATAAATATCACAAATATTTTATAATAAGGGATTAATATTTACAACTGAGAATAGAAATAAAAAATATAAATAAGCTAAATGAATTGAATAAATGTAGGATTCGTTACGTTATTATGTGACAGTATCTAATTAATCAATGAAAGTTTATTTCAGGGATGACTCCGTTAAAATTAAAAAAAAAATGTGTTGTTTTGTTAATTTAATGTGTTATATAAACAAATATGTTGTTGGAGTGTATGGCTGCACTCTTTGGAGTTTTGAAATGAATAAAAGTTTTAGGAGCCCAATAAAAATGTTTGTTCATTATATATCTTATCTTTATAAAGATTATTACTATAATAGCATTGGTACGTACAAACAATTTAATTTGTAACAATCGATTTAAAATTTCTATGATGCAACAATTGTCAGATATACTATATATGTTAATCTTATTATAAAAGTATAAGCTTCGCAGTAAAAACTTCGATGAACCTATCAATATTGGAGCCTTTGCTTCATCCAAAAAGCGGATTAAAATAAATAATTTTATTTCTGACATTTTAATTTTTTGAAGTGGATATCTGAATTTGAATACTTTCACTTTAGTTTTTGAATATATTTCTCCTTTTATTGAATCTAGATACTAATTAATTTATTATAAAACAAATAGATTACATGCACGTGAGACTTACAAATCTTAAAAAGCCGAGTACGTATTATGAATGATGAAAAATAGTTTCATCGATCGACGTATCTGTACTACTAAAGAAATTTAAAATTCATTATTTTTATTTAGAACTATATTTATAAGATGGTGTTGTTTTGAGGTTCTTTGTCCTATCTTGTCAGTAACAAACTGTAAACTTTATAAAAATTATAAAATTTACAAATCCTTTATAACATAAAATGGAAAAAGATTTAAAAAGTTACAAGTGAATCTTGGAAAAGACTATTACCTAAAGAGGTAATAAGAATGCTTTAAAGAAACCGTCCCTACTCTTGCTTCATTAACAAATTTGAACAAGCAATCAAGTTTGCACAAATAATAATAACATATCTCTAGAAACCTTCTAAGGAACAATTCTCTCTGGATGCCATCAATTTTAATTTCTTTGTCGGTGGTCTATAATTATGTATCTAAAAATGATCTTTGATGATGAACTCAACCCATGAATGTCTTTCTAGAGAATTTATAAAGCAACTACTTATTCACAATTCTTAATTATTACCATTTTTAACTTAACCTGACTCATAAACAGTATGTATGTATGAAGTCAAATATGAAAAATTCATATTTTATATTGTACATATATTCTAGAATTTAATGGTTCTCCAAACCAAATTGTAAAAATTGAATGTATAATGTATATTTCTTATTTTAAGCAAATTCCTTCATTAAGGTTTGCCACGAAAAACAGGATTAGTAAAAGTTGAAATTAATTTATGTTCTATCTAATATACTATAAATAAGCAAATTATTTATCCCCTATTTAGTGTTTCATTTAAAAATTTTTTTTCCATCGGAGTCACGCTTCAATGCGTATTTAAAGTTATCATACATTTATTGAAACTGACTAAATAACAATCTTGTTTTTCCTTTCCGATTTCATTTAAATGCATGAAATAAATTAAAAAAGAATGTTTGAATGATTTGAAAGCAAGATTGTCCAAAATAATTTGAAAAAAGAAAAATGATTTAGACAATAACTAACGTATAATGTAAAAGAACTTAATTATTTATATTGTAATGTAAATTTTATATATATGAATATTTTATTTATTTTTAACCAATAAAAAAATAAAGATTTTCTCTAAATTACTATTTATATACACGATAAATAAATAAATAAAAAATAAATTAATAAATAACTTATTTTTCGGTTTTTCCGATCTTGCATAGAAAATATTATAGTAACAGGTAATATATTGTATATTCGTTACGTTATATAATGATGAAAGCATATGCAAGAGTATTTGCTACTTTATTGGTTAAATTTCATAAATTTTTATCATATGACTAAATACAATGGTTAGGGTTAGTTCAGGGTAAAAATTTTGTCACCATGTGTCACATCTGTTGAATATCAATTTTTATTATAAATCCTTGGGAAAACCACATTTGTCACCCATTATGTCACCAATAAACCCCATCGCCAAAACGCGGGTGCGTTAAAAAAAACAAAACCCAAGAATATATTTAAAAACGCAAAATTTTTCTTTTTAATATAAAAATAAAAAAATTTTTTTTCCCCACATTTTTGTATTATAAAGTATAAAAACAAAAGTCAAAAATATAAATGATTTACGTGACTATTAACTAAATTTGTTTTTTAACCTTAAATAGGTGATTGTCACCCCTGGGCAAAATTAAATTTACGTGGGCAAAGTTAGAAAGTTAAGATCAAGGAATTATGAAATTTTAGTGGTAACAGTCATCTGCGGTGATATTTAGCAATACCTTTTTTATTTATTAATAAAAAAAAACGTCACCATTAAATCAAATACAGCATATAATTTACTCGAATGCTATATAATTATACAATTACAAAAAACATATATCCGAGATGTCAAAATAAACAATATTTAAAAATGAGTTAATTAATTAAATGATAAATAAAAATGAAACAATATATACACACATATTTAAGACTGCGAAGAATTTGTTTTCTTAGCTGATTCTCAAAAAATCTGCTGACAAAGTCTTTCGACTTAGAAAACTAAATCAGTTGAATTTAAATCGCTTTTCCTAATCCTATTTTTCGTGGTAAACTTTAATGAAAATATGCGTAGGAAAAAATTTGATTTTCTTAAAATAAGAAATATACATTATATCTCAATTTTTTGTTGCGGGTAGTGTTCTAAGTCAAATTGTCATATTTCTTTATAAGTCCATTGTCAGAGATTGTTCTCAAAATTATTAGATATAATTAGTTGAGAATTATGGTTAACTCGATTGCTTGCTCCAAATTTGTTAATGAAACAAGGTGTAGAGATAATTATTTGAAGTTATTTATATCTTTATTTTTACACGCTATTGCATTCAACGCCACAATTAAATGACATAATTTATAATTACTATTATATGTGCCAAAATATATTGTACATAATAAGTATGATACTGTATATTAGAATATCGAAAATTTCAATAAATCCACAATTGCGAAGGTACAGTAACAACAATTTGGTGAGAACAACAATTCCGACAATTCTTATGTACAATCATGTAAAAAGAAATATTTTCATGATGCAATGTTTTTTGAGTCTACTTTTTTCAGTAGTTTTTATCACATGATACTTCTCGTCTTGCATAATAATTATTGCGTTAATTGTTTTTGCAAAGAATTGCATATATACAACAGTCAAAGAAATTTTTCTTTTTCCTTGTAATCGAATACAAATTGATAGAAAATTTGATAACAAATTGATTACAAATTAACAATTTTGATTATTAAGAAAAAAAAGGGATTTGAATAAAAGAATCGTATAAATTACAAATAAAGTTTATAATATTGTACAATTATTCATTTGCACACTATCAATTCATTTCTTGAACTTTCAGAATTAACAACACGATCAACGCCTATTCTAATATTATCATTATTATTTGTAAATTATATTGTCTTTGTTATTATTGGTGTCGAAAGCGTTGAGGATGTTGTTGTGGATGTGGATGTGGATGTGAATGTTAATATTGATATATGTGAGAAATATATGATGGAGTGTAGTGTAAAGATGTAGTATTTGGCGTTTCACCTCATGATATCGATGACGTGATTACCTTGTTGAGACTAATCTTTATTATTATAAATTGTATTATTGATTACATTCTTGATTGTATGATTCCACTGTTTATTGTTGTATTATTATTAACTAATAGTTGAGTTGTATTACAAATTTCATTAATTCTATTAAAAATCATTAATTTCATTAATTCCGTAAATTCCATTCTTATGGCAATTTTATTTACTTTCTTCCACTATTAATGATTCCAATTGTGAAATTAATAACGTTATCAAATTTTTTTATCCTTAAATGTAATGATGCCTTTGAAATTATGCTTTTAAATATTTCATTAATTTATATAATTTAATATAAGAAACACAAATTGATTTCTATTAATATAATATGAATAATATTCTTGGATTATTCTTGTTTAATGTATCATTATAAAGAATATCCTTAAATTTTCAACTGTTTTTCATTGTTGAAGGTTTTATTTCTTCATTACTTTCCGCTTTTCTAATCATTCTTCCAAATTTTCTAAAGGGGGTGCGCCGAATAATTAGAATTTTGATTTTGAACTAGTACATACTGTATTCATATTCGACATAATATCTCGTAATTTTTAATTCGGTCTGTACCGGATCCCTAAATCTTCCTTTATGCGGCACTGGTAAAAGTGGATGAAAATTTCTGTCAACAAGCTATTCATCCAAGGAATATAATCTATGAGATGATGTCAATGTTTCTTCCTGTTGTTGAACTGGAGGTAAATAATTTTGAGTTTTCTGACGAACATCATCATTAGTATTATTATAAAAACTTGTTGCGGAATAATAATTCTTGAAGAATTATTAACGGTATTATTCTTATTTGTATTTGTTTTGTTATTGTATTGCTATTCTTATTATTCTTATTATATTTAAAAGTTGAGATTTTCTACGTCGAATGTAAGTGTATTATTATTGGTGATGGTGTTAATGATAGCGGTGGGAAAGATTGGAAGGGTTAAAGGTTAATATTATTATCATTATTTTACAATTATTTTGAAGAAAAATTTGATTAATAAAATTGAGGTTCTACCAGGTTGACGACGATAAGTACATCCAATCTGAAAGTACAATATTAGGTTATCCCACCCTTGTCACATTTTGCCTTTATATCATTTATAATTAGATATATAAATTTTACTTTCTTTATTTTTTTTAAATACATTAAAAAAAGAGAAGTTATCCCTTACCTGGGTTTTCGACTTGGTTTTTTAGGATTAAAAAATATTTACATATGGGCAAAAATCTAAAAAAGGAAACTGATCTGCAATTTTTATTTCCCTATTTAGATTTTTGCCATGAGCATCACACATATTTGCCCATATGAACACCTTGTAATCACCTAATTTCGTAATCATATGAAAGTAATACATATAGAGGTGACATCTCACCCAGGGTTGAAGAATAAAATTATCCCAAAATAAATATTTCTTTACTTTTCTTAAGTTTTTTATGTGAAGTAACGTTTGGTTGAACGAGAAGTCGTCAGTTATAATTGAAGTCATTGAACAATTGATATATATTCTAGTATTATGAAAGTAAAAAAAACAAACAAACAAATAGTCCAGAAAATATTTTGAAAAAAGGAAATCTTAATAGGCAAAATTTTAATCCATTAGTTATTTATATAATTAATTTAAAATTTGTTTAATAAAGTTTTTAATAAATATATTTATTTGTTTATATTTATCTATTTGCTCGTCTTTCCCTAATTATATTTATTATTATTTAAACGCCAAATTATTTATTCTCACGAAAAGTTAAATAATTGATAAGCTAATATTACAAGGATTGTACCCCAATATCTTACCTTAATATATATATTGCAATGATGCAATGATAGGAGATTGCCTTATAAATTAATGCAGAAAGATAAATTCATTATCATAGAATATTATTTTGAAATTGCGATTTTTATTTGTAATCGGGAATTTTCTCTAAAACAAGAATTTAATTTACTTAATTTGGAGCTAACTAATTCATATGATAAATATATAGATATAATAGATCTTATCACGATTATCATGATAAAATAGTGTAATTAGTATTTAGTTTTTAACAAAAGGAGAAATATAGGTTCACTGCATTAGCTTCCACAGTTAAAAGGCAGTTTTTAAAAACCAAAATGAAAATCTTCATATTCAGATAACTCACTCCAAAAATAAAAATGAAAATAAATTTTAATCTGATCTTCCGTTTTTTAAGGTTTTTTAAGTGAAGCTAAGAATACACTTTGTGCTGTACATGTATGCTATGAGCAGTAAATTAATTATATATGTGTATATAAAAAGCAAAGCATATTTCTCACATTATGCAAAACACAATGAGTTAACAAACATGTGTGACATTCTCTCAAACACCTGTATTTTTTTTTAAAGTTCAAGCCTTATTACTTTAGTAATAAACGCCTCGTTTTTTAACACAAAAAATTTATCATACATTCATAGGATTTTCTTAATTGAGTATTGGATGAACAAGCAAATTTGGTATACAGTTAAAATTTATTTAAAGACTTAGAATCTCAAAAATTGATACGTTTACGTTTATGCGATTTTCGGTATTTTTTTATTAAGTAAGAAATGATTTTTATTTAATTTTTTTTTAATTAAATTTATTTTAATTTTTAATTTCTCCTAGAACCAGAGTATCCAAAACATATTTAATTAAGTTTATAAATTAATTTCGATAAGAACCTTCTATATAAAACTTAATTAAATATGTCAGCAAATGAAGATGAAATTGTACGTGAAATTGTAGAAATTCATTTAAACAAAGGACTTAAAAATGTTAATTTCACATCGAATGCATTCATAATTTATCGCCTTTGTTATCAAAAAAATTGTGCACTCCAAAATCCTAACCTTTCAAGGAACTATTTATCAGAATTAGCAAGTGAATCATGGAAAAATGAATCGAACGAAATCAAAGACAGTTATAAACGTATGGCAAAAAAAGTAAAAAGAGAGTTTAGAAAAAAAGTTACTTCTCTGTGTTTTATTCACAGCAATCTGGCTGGTACGAATGATGAAACAAACCCTCCTGTGGACCTAAATCCAAACACTAGTCGCCATAATAATCAGGACTCTTCAATGGTCCAAAATTCTCCGAATATAGGCCAAACCACTTCGAACTTTAATCCTACAAACTCCAATGGCTTCGATATGAATCAAGGAATTTCCTTCGATATGATTGAAGACACTTACAACTACAACTACCACCCCCTTAACTCACCAGAAATTTTCAACGAAGGCACTCCTTTCTATAACGGTGATGTTTATTACTCTGTGAATATGGTCTACTCTCCAGATTATAAAGAAAAATAATTTAAAACTTGGTTAAAATATTGACTAGAGAAAATTTGGTACTATTTAATATTTATTAAACCACATTAAATATTTCATTAACAGTATTATTGCATATAAATATAATAAAGTTTCTTTTTAATTTAATAAAAACGTAACTTTGGATATTGTTAATTTTCAGATACAGTATATGGTTTGTTTTTGTACAAGCGCATAAAATAAAATAAAAAAAAAAAACACGAAAATCCCTGAAAATCGTACTACATATGGTGATCGTCAAAGGAACAAATTGATCATACCGCTTCTGCTTCTCATAACTTTTAGGATATGATGCAGCGACTTGACATTATGTTATGGCTATGAACCTTTTAATCTCCAACGCGACGTGAAAAAAAAATAAAGGATTTATTCTTTTTTGGGGGGTAATTGCTAAAGCTCACCGTAATAAATTTAATTTTACTTTTTGGTTTTGTTCTTTCTCCCAAAAAAAGGAGCGATTTTCCGTAGAAAAAAAAAAAGAATGTAATTTATCTCTTGTGTCGCTGTTCACTTTTTTATCTTTAAATGGTATTCCATTTTTGGCAATAAGGGAAAATTATTTTCAATAAAAAAGTTCCCGAATTCACGAGATAAATATTTTTTTATATATATCTTTATTAAATAATAAGGTTTTCTAATTATTGATTTATCCATTTTTAAAACAAAACAATAATCACATTATTTATCATTATTTTCATTGATGGCCTTTAAATGTATTTATTGTATTTTTTTAATTCAACAGTAAACAAATTATTTTTAATATAACTAGATATTTTTTTGGATGCGAAGTCTTCATTGCCGAAAATGATTATGCGTATGACTCAATACAATTAATGAAGATAAACTTTATGTAATGTTTAAGTATATTAAAATATTAGTTATTAAGAAATTTTGTAGTGGTTTAAAATAGGTAGCAATTTGTTTATTATCTTTCCAAATATGGGTATATGCACATGAACTATACCATTTATGACAAATAATTTTGCACAAAAAAAACTATTAACTAATCTACGTATTTAATTAATTAAATAATATACAAATATGAGGAGCTAAATTATTAGGATTAAATATTAAATTCCTAAAATCTGTGCACAAAACTAAAATACATTCTTTCATATAGGCCGTAATATTACGGCTTATTAATTTTCCTGATGATTTAATAATCCAAAACTTCTCTGAAAAAAAATTATTTGCATTTTATCTCTTTATTTTATATCAATATATACAATAATAAATCCATTTCGCAGTTACTATACGAAATTTATTTATTTCTTTGTTCATAATGGTTATTTTTTGAAAATTTTAATATCCAAAATATCCTTTATACTTATTTATCATTATTATTTATTTTTATTACACTATTGAACGAAAAAAAAAAAATCTGAAAATATTTACATATTTTTCCACAATGCATGCATAGATAAGATAATCACTTAAGATAAAATTACTAAATGTGGATATTAACAATAAATACTACAAATAATGATTTTTATATGCATATTCCAGATATGTGGGACGCTGAATATTATTTTTTTTTAAAAAAAAAAATATCTGATAAATTTTAATGCATAACCTTAATAAAGTTACTACACAATTAATACAAAACTTGCAATGGTTATAATATTCGGTTTGTAGAACCCCCTATACCCCACAGTCTATTAATTCAGTTATAAAGATGTCTCGTTGTTCTATGCCTTTTTTAGATTTTTTTTTTTTATTTATTACTTCCGCTCCTTCTTCTCTCCTTTCGTTGATAATAATTGTTCTTTCATTATTATTATTTTTTTTTTTTAAAAAAAAAAAAAATAAAGGGAGAAATATTAATTAGCCAACAAGTATAAGAGTTCAGATAATAACGATGTTCGATATGTAAGTTCAGGTTTTACAAGTTGAATGGTATAACAACCAACAGTGTAAATCACAAAAGAGTTATGAATAATACAAGAGGGCTTTAATTTAGTAAGTTTAATTTAACTTTAATAAGATTAAATAATAAATTCCTATAATCTACGTTTAAAAAAAAAGAAAATACTTTCAAAATTTTACTTGATTTCTTATCAATATATTAACAGTTGTAATATGGTCAAGAATTTTATATGAATTTAGCGCCCATTCTAATTGGAACTTTTTTCTAAAAGAAAATTCATTAATCTGCAAAAAAAAAAAATTTGGTATGTATAATTCATTACATCGAAATCACTTCCTTGTTGATATTATAACGAAAATTATAATGAAAAAAATTTTTTTGTACTATTTAATATGTAAATTCAGGACGTTATAGGGACCACATTGACTGTATGTCTAAAATAAATAATTATTTAGTTAAAGAATAGAGTAAATAATGTTTCTTTTGATTACAAAATGTATTTAATTTCTTTAGTAAAAACTTAACTTTGGATATTGCTAATTTTAGATATACTGTATACAGATGTTTAAATATTATGAGTCAAAATTACATTTAAATAATGATACTACAAAAGATTTTATATATTAATTGTTTTATATTATCTATTATAATGCATATTCTAATTATTACATTTATATTTTCTTTTTCTTTTTTAAGATATGTAATTTATATAATAAATAATAAACTCTATAAAGTTAATACTAGGTAAGGTATTAATATATTGCTATATGATAATTGTATTTATTGACATTTATTATTGCTAATTTTTAGTCGACTAGAAACAGCAGAAATTAAATATATGAACGACCATAAAAGTCGTTAGATTATTTTTAATATCGACCAGACGAATTCCCAAGAAATAAAGCATGGCTCAGCCACATTTTCGGATAATTATGCACTTGAATTAAAGTTATAATCTCTAATGGAATAATGGATTCATGCACTCATTATGTAGAACAAAATCATTGTTTGCCTGACAAATGGGGTAAATAGGTAAATAAATATAAGTCTAGGAATAATTATCATGCTAATCTTAAAAACAACATAATTAGCATAAATATTAAGAGTTTGATATATGTTAAAATAACGGCGTATATAAAAATTTAAAATATTGACATTGAAGTCAATGAACAATTGGATTATGAAATTGATTATAAGCGAAAAAAAAAAAATAAACTTGAAAAAGAATGTTTTTGGTCTAAAATTATTTTTTGAAAAAAGGGAATTTTTAATAGGAAAAATTTTAATCCGTTTTATAATTATATAGTTTTACGGAGTGTTGAATCCTTGTTTATTTTATATGTGACTCAATTCGATTTTGTCACATAAAATAAGAAATAATTTTTGATATACAAATAATGTAGATGAATCTTCTTGTGCAAAACTTTTGTGAATAACAATTTTCAACCCTTTTTATTACTTTGAAATCTGTTACCAATTGATTCCTAATCGGGTTGAGGAATCAATAAAGAATTAGTTAAGAATCAGTAAATATATTTATTCAGTATTTTTCAGAACATTTGTATAAATATAAAACAAAAGAAAAGTAATAAACTATAGTTTAAATGGTTAAAATAATCAACTTATCAATTATTATTTCTCTACTATAAGCTTTGAGTAGATTTAAAAAGTTCATATTTTAGTAAAATTTTATATTATGGACAGACATGGATGGATTAAAACAATATATATAATTCAAGTTTCGTTTACTAATATCATAATTGGGAATTGGCCAATAATCTTAAAATATCACATAACGTGACATAAACATAATTTGAATGGAGCCATATTTGATGTCCAAGTTCCATAAAATTGGTTAATTATTCCATTTATAACTTTCCTTATTATATCTCTCAAAAAAGGTTATCAAGTTAATTCCAATAAACATAAGTTTAAACGTCTGTAATTGAAAATACGTATTTTTCCAACAAGGGCTTAGTATGTACTGTAGTGAATTAATAAATAATTGGATTTTATAAATGATTGGTTCATAATATCATAATATCATATCATCCGTAGTCATATATAATTGATGTTAGAGAATTATTATTTTATAAATCATGACGAATGGCATACAGTGAAGTTCGTTATCTAGAACACGTGAATTTACCATACATTGAATTTTCTAAAACAAGAATTGATAATTTTCTTACAATTAACATCTTTTCAAAAAGTATTTAAAGACTTAACACTGTATACCATAGCCAAATAAAAAAACAAAATCGCTAATTTCTAACATCGACTCTTTTTCTTGATTTGATTGCACATAAAAACATCAATTTTTGAAGTCTATTTAACTTTATTGATACAAATCGATAATATTTTTACTCTTATCTTTCGCTCTCTAAGAACCTGCGCATTAAAGTAACAACAACACATTTATTTATTATAAATTAATTTCGAAAAGAACCTCATCTTATAGAAAATTTATTTATTATAACTTAATTCAAATATGTCAGATATATCAATAAGTGTGGATGAAATTATAGAAATGCATTTAAAAAATAAACTTAAAAATGTCAATCGAACTATGAACGCATTTATGATTTATAGAAAAAATTGTGCGCTTCAAAATCCTAACCTTTCAAGGATTCGTGTTTCAAAATTAGCAAGTAGATTGTGGAAAAATGAATCAACCGAAATAAAAGACCGTTATAAACGTATGGCAGGAAATGTGAAAAAAGAGTTTAAAAAAAAAGCTTCTCTTTGTTTTATCCACAGCAATCTGGATGGTACAACCAATCCTCCTGAGACCTGAACTCACCAAACATCATCCGCCATAATTATCCACTTAATATAAACCAGAACTCTTCAGACATCACTCCTATGGTCCAAAATTCTCTGAATATAGATCAAAACACTTTGGACACTATTTACCATAATAATACAAACATTTACTACTGTCAGCAAACCAATCCTCATATGGACCAAAATCCGTTTAAAGATATAAATCAAGGCACTTCTTTTTATAATTCTTCACCTTCAAATTCCCTCAGTACTATTTATTCTAGACAACAATCTGTGAATATGGGTCAAAATTTCCATACACTGACTACTTATATGGACCAAAATATTACTTGCTCTGGTCCTCTGAATATTGAACAAAGGCTTTTCGAATATGAACCCCGATACCACTCAAATCAGATCACCTACTATTGAATGCAAATGTAGATCACAAATTATTTTTCTGATTTATCTTTATCGTTATCATTTTAATTATACGATTTACATTTTGCAAAACTTTTATACTCACTGCTTTACGAATTTGGTGTCTGATTTACACATTATCAAATATGTTTCTTTTGATTACAAAATGTATTTATTTTCTTTCCAAATATGTTATACGTATTATGATTTATAATAAAATCCTCTCATATTTAATTGATCACATTTAAAATCTATATTCTCAGACCTTTAATAATAATTTAAAAATAAATTTTATTATAACTTTTAGCCTACTGAACAAAATAGGCAAGCATACAAACAAATGATGTCATGGAACAATGTAATATACGAATAATTGATCACGAATCCATTTTTTTTTAACAATAAAAAAAAAATGCAGCACGAAAATCCTTGAAAATTATCCTTTACTACATATGGTGATCATCAAAGGAACAAATTGATCATACCGCAAAGTACATCTCATAACTTTAGGCTTGATTTAACGACTTGAAACTATGGCTATGGACCCTTTAACTGTTAATCTGTTAATCTTGACTCCCCCAAAAATTCTAAAAAAAAAAAATGATTTATTATAAAGAATGAAATTTGCTGTTTATCCGTTGACATTACCATTCTAAATGATCACCATAGAATGATTGCGAAAAGGAATTGATTTGAATAATATAGGTTTCCATATAAAGTTTTTCGTATAATTTTTCTGGTTTCTTTTATCTTGTATGTCATTCCATTTTGGAAAAAAATTTTTTTTTAAAAATCTCGCCACCCCATAATGTTTTATTTGTATGATCAATAATTAAAAATAACTGTAAACTCGTGTGATATAAATATAAATTAATTATCACTTTTTATATCATCTTTATCCTCACAATAAAAATGTTAGAATAATTTACTTTATTTTAGTATGATTCTTAAATCAAAGAAATAAAATAAATAATATTTCTTTTGATTATAAAAATTTATTTATTTTCTTTAGTAAAAACGTAACTTTAGATATTGCTAATTTTCAGATAAATTATATACAAATACATATGTTTAAATATTATGGAACAAATTACATTTAGGTAATGATATTACAAAAGATTTTATATATTATCTATGTTCTAATTGTTACATTTCTTTTACTTTCTTCTTAAAATATATGATTATTATTCTATAAAGTCAATATAATAACAATTCTAATAGGTAAGGTTCTATATGATAGATACATTTATTGACATTTATTGTTATTTATTGTTGCTATAGAGATGCTGTTAATTCTTCAATTTTTATTTGACTAGAAAAACAACAGAAATTAAATATGTGAACGGCCATAGGGAATTATCATTTCCAATCCCAATTATTTTTTAATATTGACAAAAACCAATGCTCAAGAAATAAAGCTTAGCTCGCTCAGCCACGTTTTCGGATAATTATGCACTTGAATTAAATTACAATCTCTCATGGAATAATGAATTCATGTTTCATGCTTTATTCCTGGCTTGAACGTCATTGTTTGCCTGACAAATAGGAGAAATATAAATCTAGGAATAATTATTATGTAACCAATTTATAATTGTTAACATAACTAGAATAGGTTTGATATATGCAGTAAATTACTTATATTTGGCATAGTTTTTATATGTTAAAATAACAGTATATATAAAATTTAAAAATAGGCACATTGAAGTCATTGAACAATTGAAATTTATTATAGGATTATGAAAGTGATTAGAAGCAAAGAAGAATATTTTGAAAAAGTTCTAAAAATGTCTATAAACGTAGTTATTATATCTGCATAGCATAAACAGATTATTTTTGTATTACCTGCAGGTTTGAACTATTGTTTTAATAAATATATTTATTGTTTAATTTATTCTATTTATGTTATTTTATTATTTATTTATCTCACAAAAAAATTAAATAAGTTAAATAAGTTAAACATGACTACAATTAAAATACCGATTTTATTGTTTCCTAACAAGGACTGTACCCAATAATTTATCCATTTCTTGGTTCATTAATTCATCATATATTAATGAAGATCAGAAAGTTGTTAAGTGGAGAAAGTTTTGATCCATATTAAGCGAAGGATTAGAGGTATTTTGATTATCATTTGTGTTAGCTAGATTAATATTGATAAAACAAAGAGAAGGAACCTTTTTTTTGAATCATTTTTTTACATTGAAATTAATTTATAATAAATAAATATGTTTTATACGCAGATTCTAACAGAAAAAAAGAATTTATTGATATTACTTTAAATGATAAGTAATTGATGTTAGAGAATTATTATTTTGCAAATCGCGATTTTGGAATTTTGTTGGTTGGCGCAAAATTCGAGTTCGTGCTTCGTCTAAAACAAGAATTATACTTAAAATTCACATGAATGAATGATGGTGGTGATCTTAAATCTTTTCGAAAAGGGAAATTGCAACAATGAATGTTACAATTTCCTTTTTTTTGAATTTCAGTACCAGCTCTGGCTAAAGAAATTGTACTACTATATATTCTACTCTATTATTAAAAAGAAATTCAGTGATTTTTTTACTGTAAGTGTAGTAAGTGTACATGAATAAAAAATAAAGTTTTTTTCTCCATAGCCATAGTTCATCAAGCCTAAAATCCTTTGACGATCACCATTTATTGTGTAACTTAAATATTTTGTATAATTTATAAAAAAGAATTATAACTGCCGTTTTTAATATATTAATATAAATCAAATCTGTTACATATTATTAAATTTCTTGTATCACGGTATTCCAATAATAATAATAGAATCAATAAATAACACATATACTAACAATTAGATCTCGGGTTTCGATTAAAATTAATCATAGAAAACTCTGTTCTATTTATTATTATGAAACACATAGCTAGTGATATAAGTCGATCAAAAAATTTACTACGGTTAGTCAACAATTTAACTCGACTCAAGTCGACTAGTCGATATAATTTCAAAATACCAACTAGGGGTGGAGCGAACATTCAAATTTTTTACCACCGGGGGGGAGCAAACATTCGAAATTTGTGGGGAGTGGAGCGAACGTTCAAAAATTTTTTTTATTATTTCAACTTTAGAAATTAGGTATGTCATAAAAATCGACCGAGTTAGCCGTCTAGCCGGCTTGGGTCGATTTTTCAAGTAACTACTTAGAACACTACTCGGAAGGTCACTCAAATCTATTATAGCGCTCAACATCGTGTCTTCCTGGAAACAAAAAATATATATATTCTTTTGTGGTTCTGCTCTTTTGTGGTCCTGCTACTTTAGAATCTGCGTATTTAATTATATTTGTTTATCAGTTATTATAAATTAATTTCGAGAAACTCTCGATAAAAAATTTTATTTATTATAATTTAATGATACATAAATAACCCCCTTCTCGGGCAAACATTACATTTATTAATTATCATAATACTGTAAAACCTAGAATAGTTATTAATAATCGTTTTTATAAACGTAGCTATTTCAAACATCTTTAGATGGTTTCATAAAACCGATATTTTCAATTGTAGTTGCGATTTGTATCACTATCTTAGCACAGCATATTCTAAAAATAATATATTTTATTTTAACTTTAACTTTACACTTTGCATAAATAATTTGACGTTTTAAATATCAAATAATATACAGTGGTGTGCAAAAAAAATGGCAATTTTTTTAAAAATTGATCATCAAGTGTAACTAACTCAATTTTGGTCG
>CAJVPK010000296.1:0-41825 GCA_910592015.1 Diversispora eburnea | reverse complement strand
CATAATTTGGGATTTGGGATTTGGGATTTGGGATTTCGGCATTTGGGATTTTGGCATTTGGATTTTGAATTTGGGTGGCAGGTTTACTGTACACTATTTCTATTGATTACTATTTCTTTATATTATTTACTAAATTTATTTAATACTAATTGATAATATGTATTGATAATTATTGCTAAATAATGGTATGTGATAATAATTAATGTTATGAATTGATAATCATATTTGTGTAACTAATTATCACGTGAACACGTGATCTTGTACTACTATTCCGTGATTAATTAATGTGTGTTACTGAATATAAATATTAATTTAAAAAAAATATTAAAATATCACTATTTATTAATTGAGTTAATATTTACTAATTAAATTTTTAAATACTATCTCTAAAAGTTAATTTGTAGGTGTTTTTAGTATTGCGTACTATACTTTTTGATCATGATAATTTCATTCTGTAACATCGCCACTGTATTTATAATCTAAAAAAAATTTAATAGGAGTCCAATAAAATCCTTTAATTCATTATAACCCAATTAACTTTTATTTTAGTACTACTAATAAAAATTATGTATTAGAATTGAGTGAATAAATTATTGAAAAATATTAAAAATATTAAGAAAGAAGCAAAAGAAATTTGGATAAATGTTAAGATATAAAGTTTTTTTTTCAATGGAGTCATACTCTGATAAAATTTATTAATATTTGAACCATTTGGGAGTTATACCTTTTCTATTAGTATGATTGGCTGCCAATCCAAGATCCTTTTAAGTTCCAGGACCATTATTTGTTCGAAGTATAGAATCTTCTTTTGTTTTGTAACTTTAATAAATAGTTTTCTTCCCAAATTGTTTCCATAGGTATCTTTCCTCCAAGGTTATTCGGTCACCTTGATTGATGGTTTTCCATTTTATTTTATTTATCCTGGACAAATTTATTATTGTTACTGTTAAATTAAACCGTTCTTTTTATTATTTTGTCCATTTCCAAAAAAGATTAATTTCTCTATAAAAATTCTGGAATTGTTGTAGTCTGATTCTTGTTATAATTCCTAAATGCGTCCGCTCTGTCTAAATCTATCTGTTAAGTTTTTACCATGTAATTGTAATTAATAATAAAAAGAATAAACTATTAATCACTTTCTGGGTATTGATTAAAATCTTCGACATTTTTTTGAATGTTCCAATTGATTAAATACATTTTTAACTCCTTGTTTTATTCTTCAGGGTCTGTTAAAATTTCAATCTGTTAATTAATGGTTGTTGTTATACTATCCCGTTACTATTTTAGGTCTTTTGTTTAAAAGGCTCTTTCTTTTACTGTCCAAGAAGTTTTGCTTCTTTCTATAATTCTTTTCTTGATACCTAAATAGTTTTCTCCCTTTTTAGCCATATTCTAACGTTATCGATTGTATCTGTCCATGTCGGAATTTTTATCTACAACTTTAATTTTGCGGACGCTTACTTTTCCAGTTTATTTTTTGCTTACCATTGGATTGGAGTGAGATATAAAGTATATTGATTATTCTATTATTATTATTATTATTATTATTAATTATCATTTTATTTATTAAATTATTAATAAAATGTGATTCTTTTTTCAACTATAGTGAAAAATTTTATTTATATAATTACACTTATTTGACTTATTTATTTAATAGATTTTGAATATAAAATTAATTTAACTTCAAAATATAAATTAATTTTCCTAAAAAAATAAAATTCTTAAGTAGATTTCTTTTATTAACTTTGAAAACTTCATAAACAACAATAGAAAAATAGGTCTCTCATAGTCATCATAATCACCACACCAAGATTCATAGAAATTAGATGCAAACAAATATTAGGTACTCCAAAAATTGCTTGTTTTGATAATATATTCATAATAATGGAGTGCATATTTAGGTTTCGCTAAGAATCAAATTTTGAAGGCCATTTTTTTCAATGAGAAAATAAAACTACCATTTGTGTTGTGTACATATGGTATTAACATTCGTTGTATTATCCCACATAACCTCTAGAGTTTCGTATGTTCCTTTAACTTTAATAATAACTACTGTACTAGTATGACCATGGCACATATTCCAAAAAGTCTGTGGAGAAAACTCACCTTTACTTCTTCTCGGAAGTTTTATGATCAGAAAAAGTTGCACGTAATTCTTGAGTTAAGACTAGTCTTGCTAGCAAAATAATTGATCCGGAGTTAAAAAATGTTGCATTAAATCTTATTAAATCTTCCAAAGTTGTTTATCAGGAATTTCTTGTAACGCTTTACTTTATCCCAAATATCATCACCGTGAAATATAGAAATTGTTGTAGAATAATTCTTAAAGTTAAAAAGCCCTATTCTATTCTTTAATATTTGTAAGTTGAGTAAAGTAGAATTCTGAGCGATTCCCACTTGACAAGAGATAACCAAGACCGATTCTTGAAGAGATGTAAATAAGGATCAAAAAAATAATATTAAAAACTTTAAAGTTGTTATTAATAAAAATTAAATTAAATGACGAAATCAAAAAAAAAAAAAAAGTGTTCTTAACCAAGAGGAAAGAGACTTTATCTTTGATAAGAATAGTTTCTAGTTTTTTAGGATAATTCTTCGAGTTCAAAATAGCTGTTAGCATTAGGTCAAAAATAATTCTTGTTTCAACATTTTCTAAACCAATACCACCATATATAAGTTAAATTATAATAATATTTTTATTTATAATAATTTTAAAATTCGAGCTGAAATTTTTGTTTTAATAATTGTTTGACATTAATTTTCATTTGGACCAATCCTTTACGGAAAATAAGGTGAGCGACATTTAAGTACATTAGAGTGTGCAGTGAATTTTTCTTATCTTCGACTTCAATAATCATTTTTGTCATCAAGAAAGTTCGGTAAAAAATTTTGATTTAGTATTAGAAAATATAGATCAATCCAAAACAGAAACAATTTTAATATATAAGTTTTAATTAATACAACCTATATAAAAATAAAATATATGAATAAATATTTTTTTAGAAAATAAAATCCCCTAAGTAATTTTCTTATTTACTTTGAAAACTTCAAAATCAACAATTGAAAAATTGTCTAGTGTCGTTCTAATAGATTTTTCATAACAATCATGATTATAACAACGAGATAAATTATCCATAGTAAAATTAGATACATTGCTATACAAATAAAGATTAGGCCCTCCAAAACTTATATCCCCCCAACCTGGACCCCACCTATTTTGAGAAGATTTTCTACAATAAAAAAGTGCATATTCAGGTTTCTTTACTCTGCTAAGAATTGAATTTTGAATGTTACCATTTTTCAATGAGAAAATAAAACTATCATTTGTGTATACATCAGTATCATTATTCTTTGTATTATCCCACATTAAAGGATTATAACCTCCCAGAATTTCGTCAGTTCCCATAACTTTAATAATAACTATTGTACCAGTGTGACCATGGCATATGTTCCAAAAAGTCTGTGGAGAAAACCCATCTTTGCTTCCTCGTAAAATTAGTTGAAATTCATAGGGATAATTTGTTGAAGGATAAGCAGTAGTTTTACGATCAATCCAGGAGGAAATTTCTGCAGCATGTTCATTCGAAATAATGGTTGAAAAAGGTTCTTTTGCTCTAGCAGGCAATTCAGGAATCAAAATTGATTTTGCTGGTAAAATTATTGATTTTATTGGTCGGTCTGAAGATATAAACCGTTGCATTAAATCCTCCCAAAGTTGCTTATCAAGGATTTTTTTGTAAGGTTTTATTTTATCCAATATATCATTACCAGGAATATGGAAATATCTGATATATGGCAAGCATTGTTGTAGGATAATTTTTAAAATTAAAAAATTATCTTTATTCCATTCTTCAAGGTTCCTGGGTAAAGTAGGATTTTGAGAAATTCCCCACTTGATGGTATATTCCCAAATCTTGGATTCTTCAATTTGTATATCATCACGTTTAAGAATAGATACCAAGGCCGATTCTTGAAGAGATGTAAAATCATTAGAATCAAAAATAAGATTAGGATATTTTGCAATAATGTCATTATAAAAATTTTCTAGATCTTTAAATTTGTTATTAAGAAAAATTGAATGGTATACGAAAGAAAAATGTGTTTTTAACCAAGAAGCTTTATCTTTAATGAGAATAGTTTCTAGTTTTTTGGATAATTCTTCAAATTTAAATTCATTAGCTGCTAACATTAAGTTAAAAAGAATTTTTGTTTCAACGTTTTCTAAATTAATAATACCGCCATAAATATATCTAAACAAAATAAACAACGATAATAAATAATTATATAAGTTTATCTTATTATAGTATAATAGAATTTTTTATTATTATTGAATAGTTTATAACTTACTTAAGAATAATATCAAAAATTTGAGCCGAAATTTTTGTTTTAATAATTGTTTTGACATTATTTTCATTTGGAGTAATAATATCCAATTCTTTACGAAAATAAGGTGAACGACATTTAAGTACGTTCGAGTGTGCAGTAAAATTTTTTTGATCTTCGACTTCAATAATTACATTGTAATCATCTTTATCATTAAGAAGTTCAATAAAATTTTGAGATAATTTATCAAAAAAATTTAATACCATTTTTTTCGTAGTAGTAAATTGTTGTGTAAATTGAAAACCAAGTTTGATTATTCAAGATAGTAAAGATTTTTTCCACTTATAGTTAGTTAAATCAAATTAAATTTCTATTCATGGTCAACAGTCCGATGTACATATAAAAGACAAATTTTTAGGTTTATCACATAAAAGACAATTTTTAGGTTTATCACTCTCTCATTATTATTTTTACTTTCTACTCCGATTTTTTTTTTTTTCTTAATAAGAATGCCTTCTGCGAAAATATCACCTTCCCTTTTATCAAGTGATTTTGCTCAACTTTCCTCTGAAGCCGATCGTATGATAAAAGAGGGAGCTGATTGGTTGCATATGGGTAAATTGAATATTTTCATATTAAAAAGAAATCTTTGGGTTTTTTTTTCATATATGATTAAAATAATTTTTTTTTTTTTTGTTTAACTAAAAATTGGGTGATGATATGATAAAGATGTTATGGATGGGTAAATTAAAAAAAAAAAAATTTTTTTTTCTCATTGTCTTTTTTGATTATGATCTGATATTACTATTATTATTCATTTTTTACTTTTACATCAATTTTCGACAATAACAAAAACAACAACAAAGACATTTCGTTCCAAATCTTACAATCGGTGCACCAGTTATTAAAGCTTTACGCCAACATACAGATGCATTTTTGGGTAACTAATTTAGTGTATTGAAATGCGCCATTTTACAATATCTTTTTAATGATACCTTTTTTTCAAAAAAAAAATTTATATAGATTGTCATTTAATGGTATCAAATCCCGAAAAGGTTTGTTTGAAGAAGTAATATAAAATAATATGATATGGAAATTGGGAAGATCATAATTAAAATATAATAATTGTAATAATTTTAGTAATTCATTTATAATTATTTATATATATATTGAATTCTTCATTGAACTCTTTAATGGATATTGAATTCTTTTATTGAATTCTTTATTAATTTTATTTTATTTTATTTTAATATATATATATTATTGAATTCTTTATTGAGAAAGTGGGTTGATGATTTTGCCAAGGCGGGGGCATCCCTATATAATTTTCATATAGAAGCAACTGACAAACCATTAGAACTTATTGAAAGAATTCGTAAATCTGGAATGAAAGTTGGAATTGCAGTTAAACCTAGAACATCAATTGATTTAATTTATCCTTTAGCGGATAAAATTGATTTATGTTTGGTTATGACTGTTGAACCTGGATTTGGTGGTCAAAAATTTATGCACGATTGTATGCCAAAGGTAAATAATTATTACATTTTATATTTAAATTTTTTTAATTATTTAATTATTAATTATTAATTATTAATTAATTAATTATTTTTTTATTTTATATTTATTTATTTTTATTCGTTCTTAATTATTTTTATTATTTTCGATTGATTTTGTTATTTATTATTTATTATAAAATTATAATTATGTATAGGTAAAAGCGTTAAGAGAAAGATTTCCAGGACTTGACATAGAAGTTGATGGAGGATTAGCACTTGACACAATTGAAGCAGCAGCGAAGGCGGGAGCAAATGTTATTGTAGCAGGAACTTCAATTTTTAAAGCTGATAATCCTAAAGAAGTTATTTTAACTTTTAGGGATATCGTTAATTCTGAACAAAAAAAATAACTGAACTGAGAAGTTTTTAAGTTTTGTGATAATTTATTTTAAATTTTATGTATTTTTATTATTATTATTATAATTTTATTTAATTATTTAATTATTCTTTTACACTACAACAACAAGAATATATTTAATTATTGAAAGTTCTTTTATTAGTCTACCTTACTGTTATGTTTTCTGTCGTTATCTGTCGTTAAGTATTCTCATTGCTAAGTTGTATAAGATGTGTTTGGTGGTTTCGTCTAAATGCCTTTTTGTAAATTACATATAAACAATGATGAATTATATGAGATCTAATTTGTAATTAGTGTAAATGTTTTTGAGAAAATCAAATAAATCAACTTTATTTATAAATGAAAAATTTCATTTTAATTAAATAAAAAAATTTGCTCTGTTGTCATTTTTTCAATATTTTAATGTTTTTAATATTTTAATGTTTTTTAATATTTTAATATTTTTTTTTTTAATATTTTTCAGCTCTAACATATATAATAAGTATATGTAAATTAATTATTCCTTCACAATCAAAATTCTAATTTTTGGCATTCTTTGATAAAGACAAATTTAGATGAACTTAATCTATATCGTATATGTAAAAAAATAAAAAAAATAAAAATTTTTGACATCTTATCCATTGATCATATCAATCACAATACTGAAATAGGTATAATATGAAACAATTATAGTACAAGTTTTTTTTTTTTTTTCTAGATTTTTTCTAAACTTGAAATTTAATGAAACTTTCTTTTTAGGTAAAATTATGATGAGATATATAATATATATATAGTATAAAAAAAAATATACAAGTATTAAAAAGTTTTTTAAGAGCAAAAATCTAAAGTGCATAACGTACGATTTAATTTATGGTTAGTATATAAAATAATAATAATAATAAAATGCATCAAATTCCAAATACCTGGAAAAGGGATCAATATAATAAATTTAACTGAATTTCAAGATTTATTATTTATGCATCATCTAACGGAATAATAATAAACAAACGTAATAATAAAAAAAAGTGTGGAAAAAAAAACGTGTTTTTCATTAATCATGCATTTTTTTCTTACATATGTAGATCAAAGACATCATCATGGTTATCATGCAAGTTATTATAGAAAAATAATAATTCGGTGACTTCATTTTCATTTTATTTAATTTCCTGTTTAATTCAGGCATAATCAAGCAATGGTGATCAATAGATCTATCTACATTATACTTTTTACTATATGCATCAAACTGCAATAACATTTACAACGCGTTGTTGATTTATTTACTGATTTACTTCGGCAATTTCAACGAACAAAAAAAAAAAACTTATCATGACAAAAATATATTTACAATATTTAAAAACTCAATTCAATTCATTTAATATTTTTTTTTTGTTTGTTTGTTCTATCTTACATACAATTTTATTGAATTTTTTTGTTTTGAATTGTGTAATAGAAAAGAAGAAAAAAAGGAAGAAAAAAAAGAAATAAAGAAAAAAGGAAAAAAAACTATATATTTAAAAAGAAGAAAAAAAAATCCCAGAAATCAATCCTAAAACGTGCGAAACTATATATACGTTAATAGAATCAATATTCTTTTTTTTTTTTTTTTGAATTCCCCCCCCACCCAATAATTGTGTATCCCAAATAAAATATTTTTTTTTATCGTGTATTTTTTCTGAACTTATTTTTTTTTTCTCTTCTCTCCCCTCTTTTTTGTCTAATAATATTTAATAATAAATCCCGAGGATTCTAAAGTCCATAGAGAGAATGAAAAAAAAATGAAGTTGTTTTTTTTTATTTGACAATAGTGATTGTAATTTGTGAAATTGAATAAAAGGAAAAAAAATATACTAAGAAAAAAAAAAGTAAATGTTTTTTTTTTAAAAAAAAAGAATAATATGCAGAAAAAAAGTTACGATCCTAAAAACCTATACATATTTAACATTTTTGTCTAGAAGAAGAAAAAAAAAGAAGACACTTCGTATCACCTTTGATATTATTTGTGTATAATAAATTTGTAAGTTCTAATTTTATTTTGTATTATTATTATTATTATTATTATTTATCTAGTCCCACCCGCCGTGGTTGATCTCTTCAGAAGTATCTCTCGTTCGATATTCATAACGTCTGTTTGATTCTTCAGTAGGCGTATTACCAACATTTTCGGGGGAAGGAGTTTGTAAAACGGTACCTTGATCAAAAAAACGATCTAAACCTTCCGTAGTTGGTGTTGTGGTACCCGTGGCAGGTCCTCCATTAGTTGTTGTTGTATTGGCATTAGTAGCATTAGAATAATGTGGACTTGATTGAGCATTAGTAACCATTTGTAAATTACTACTAGTATAAGCTTGTGGTGTAGATGGATTAGCACCAGGTGTTGCTGGACCTGCTCCTAAACCCGGTAATTGAAATCTAGGTGAAGGGGCCGATGGAGGAGTGGTGGATTCTGGAAATTCATACTTAACACGTTTTCCATTTGGATTCCATCCAGAAAATGCCGAATTACCCGGTGGGGAATTTGGACTTACATTCATTGGACTTGGAAATGAACCAGCGGCAACATTCATTGCACCACTTACAGCAATTCCACTTATTGGTGGTGGGGGATGCATAGCAAGAGGAGGACTTGGTTGACTTGAATTATTAACGTTATTATAATCATCATTTTCGTCATCACCTACGTAACCTCGCTTTTGTCCAATAAGTTGTGAATTATTTTGAGCGGGACTTCCACCTACTACATCAGTGGCTGAGACGAGATTATAAAGACCTTGACCGTTAGATCGCATATAACCGTTACCGTTACTAGAATTATTTTCTTCCGTCTTTACGGGAGTATATGAAGTAGATGAGTTATTGGAAATGGAAGTGGTGGTAGATGATGATGATGATGAAGGATTAGTATTTCGTTGAATATTGGAAGGTTCATACGAAGATGGTGGTCTTTGTTGTTGTTGTTGTTGTTGACCTAAATACCCCCCAGTAGAATTTTGTGGGATGGAATAATAACCGGCTGCCGTTGGACCGTTCTTGTAATCGGTCGAGAGGTTATAACTACTTACCCCAGGACCTTGTACTACAGCAACTCCTTGTTGTCCTTGAGATTGTCCATTTATTAAATTATAACCCGTATCATATTCCTCTAAATGTGCTTGAGGGTGTGCGTTATGATTTCTAGGTGGTTGAGCTGAATACATTGGTACAGCTGGTGGATTGGCATTTTGAGGACGTTCAGAGTAACCTCCAGCTGCTGGTGGATATGGAGAACCATGATCTTGACCATGAGGACCGTTAGGAGATCCCATTAATGGATTACTGTTACCGTATGGATACCATTGACGCGTTGTTTCAGGTGTATATGGTGCATTATTAAAATTATTGGGATAATGATGAGCCGGTCTCCATTGTGAAGTTGGAGCATTATTTAATGATGGAATTCTTGTTGACATTGATTGTCCGTAAGAATTATGAAGGAATATGCTAGGATCATCTACAAATAATGGATAAAGCTAACGAACGAAAATAAAATATTATTTAGTATATTTTTAAATTAATATATATATCTCTCTCTCTTATATTAAATCTTAAACATAATTTTACCAGTTCGCTAATTTTAAATTGAGCAGCTAGACTTTTTGCGCGAGCAAATGTAATCCTATAAAATATTAATATAAAAAAAATAAATAATAATAAAAATTAAATTAATAAAATTATTATATAAAAATAATAAATTCAAGATAATAAAATATTCTAATTATAATAATAATTAAAAAGAAACTTACCAAACACCTTTAAGATGCATGGCTCCTACTTTTACAACAACTCTTCCTTTTTCATTTTTAAGAATACCGTCTCGTTTTCCACGAGACATTCCAACAACATTTAATAATTTTGTTCCATTTATCATATCATTATCTATATAATTAAATATAATTATAATTATTAAAAAAAAAAAAAGTTGAATAATAAAATGTTTGAATAACGCGTGAGTGACATCAATAAAATAACGATATAAATATCGTAAATTTTTTTTTTTTTTTAATTACCTTGTCTTCGAGCTACACAAATACCTCTAGCATCAACTTGATAACATAACGTTCCTTCATCTTCCCATATAGTAGTAGTAAGTTTAGGTCGAGGGTTATGAGTTGGTGCCATATTAGATCCCGCTCCGTAACCTACTGCTGGAACAAAAGCACTACCACCTGTGGTTGGTAAAAGGGTGGTACCATTTGCTGCTGTTCCTGCAGGATTACCTCCACTAAAGCCCCATGGCCAAAATGAGTGAGTAGTGGGATTAGTAAAGTGAGCATGTTGGGGATAAATCAAAGTACTACCACTATTGTCTAAATGTGAAGCAGACATCATTGTTGTATTGGATAATGATGGTGAAGAAGACGAGGAGTTGGGTTGTGAGTTCTTCGTTGTTATTGTGGTATTGGTTGGAGTAGTAACAGGAGTTGGATGTTGTGGAACTGAAGTAGGATGTTGACTGTAAGGTGAGAAAGCTGAATGAGTTGTAGTAGGAACCAATGAACGTGGACCAGCAGGTGAGTTTGAATTGCTGGATGAAGAGGAGTTATTATTATTCGAGTTAGAAGTATTCGTCGTCGTTGTGGTAGTGGTGTTGGATACCGTAGAACTTTTATTATTATTTCGAGGAGATTCGGAAGAAGAAATATTATCTGGAGACTTCGTCGTGGTGTTAGAGGTAGATAGTGCCGGAGAAGTCGGCGTAGTTGGAGGTTTTGAGTAGTGAGTTGTACTGGCAGTTGTTAATGCAGGATTGGTATTAGATGAATCGGTGAAATGCTTATTTTTATTATTTGAATTCTGCAAACCGGCCATAAATGAAAAGAGTTTTCGCGATAATGTTATTATTAATGTCTATATGTAAGCGTCTGTATGTACCGCCAATCTGTACTGATATTATAATGAGTTTTATATATATATATATTCAACAACAACCAACCGGCAAAAGAAACAAGATTTTATTATTTTTTTGTTGGTAGGCAATGGTAGTCGGTTACTTTGATGGCGTGAGAAATTTTGACGAAATTGGATTGGTCGGAGTTTAAGGAAAAAAATTCTATAAACGGGAAGTGAATTTTTTTTTTTAATAATAAGGGGGAGGGATAAGACAGTTTTTTTGATATAGGTACGAATAAATAAGTAGGGTGTGTGTATTTATATGAGAGGGCGACTAAAAAAAAATGGATATATATATAACTCCTGTAATAAGAAATAATGTTATTTGAGTACAAAAAGCAAAAGTAGTCAAAGTAATCGAGAAAAAAAAAAAACAACAAAAATTTTCGGATATACTGCAGGTGAAAAATTAATTAGGTGAGCGATATATATTTTTTTCAGAACGAATTTTTTTTTTTTTTTTTTGTTATATAAATATTTTTTATATGACAAACCAAACAAAAAAAAAAAAATTAAAGAATGACAGTAAATTCCATCGATTTATATATATACACATATATATACAATGTATATCAAATAATGTGTATATATATATAATTTTAAGAAAGAACGAGAAAAAAATCAAAAAAATTTCTCCTAATAATAAGGATTATCGCAGTGTACACAAACAAAATTTCAATAATAGGGACCTAAACCAAACACAGGTGATAAGAGTTGATACATACCGAAAATGGGACAAGCTGAGAGGAAAATCTGGGGTGATAACTTGAAACACAAAAAGGTTCCTTTTTTTTTTGATATAATTGACTTCTTCTATTGTCCCTTTGTAGATGATTATTAGTAGTTGTAGTATTATTATAAACTGTAGTATGGTTTATAGATATAGTTGTAGAGCAAAAGAAGAGGGAGTAATCGAAAGAATAAAAAAAAAAAGGGGGTGTATAGTAAAGAAGCAAGGATGACAAATTTGATTAAAAAAAAAAAAAATAAATTAAATAGTTTATAATTAATTATAATTAATTGTATTTCACAACGATAATTATTATTTTTTATTTAGCGTGTGAAGATTTAAAATAATTTTTTTTTGAAACGAAAAAAGAGTTGTTGATGATGTTCTATATTTTGATTCTTTATAATAAAAAAACGAATCCTTTAATTTCTCTCGCGAATTTTTTCTTTTAAGAGAATATTAGTATATATTAATATCAATTTTTTTTTCTTTTTTTTTTAAAAAAAAAGGATGTATCGTTTTCTTTATAGATTTGATAATAATAGTAGTAGTAGTAGCAATGGTAGTAGTGTCTATTATATTGGTCGAGTCTATTGTGGTGGTAGTCTATGAAGAAAATTAAAAGATATACAAGAAAAGAAGAAGTAGAAGAAAAGAAAAGATTATTATTTAAAGACTTGAACACGGATTAAATCCAAGAAGAAAATTTTGGTTTTTTTTTTTTTTTTGAAAGAAATCTTTCTTTGGTAGACAATAAGGTTTTATCTAGGTTTTTATAGTTTTTGATTTTTGTTGATTGACGATGATTCGATATTGAAGACTGACGACAACAGAGAGGGATGTGTTATATATAAATATGTGTATATAAATAAATAAATATTTTTTTTTAAAAAAAAAGAAAATACCCGTCCGTAATATGATCAATATGTTTTTTAATGTGTATGTGTACAAAATAAAATAATAATAATAATATAATAAATAATAATAAAAATAAAAATAATAATAATATATATATATATTTATATATGTTCAGAAGGATAAATTAGAGAAAAAAGAAAAGGGGAGTGAGGTGTTTATATTAAGAAAGGGGGTGTGGTGCAAATTAGGTGACAAAAGTTGTTCTTGACTATTTATCTCGCCAATGTTATATAATAATTTAGCTGATTTTTTTTATTATTATTATAAAAATAAATAATAATAATAATAAATACTGTGTTTATTATAAGTATAGGAAAGATTTTTAGTTTAAAATAAAAAAAAAAAAAAAATAGGAAAAAAAGGAATAAAAATAAAGTAATATTAATTAAATGATTTCAATGACATATAATAAATAAAATAAATTTAATATATAAATATACAATAAATTAATTTAAATTATTTTTAAACTACATATTCCATATATTCTACAATATTCTACTTATTCTACTTTATTGTGTAAAATACTTTTTTTATATTTATAAAATGAGAGCGAAAAGATAAGCGTTTTAAGAAAATTTTTTAAATAAATAAATAAATAAATAAATATTCATCATTGGTGCCAGGCAAGAAAAAAAAAAAAAAAAAAAAAAAAGAGTTACCAGGACCAATTGTAACTCGAAACATTGATTACTCTATACAAACAAATAAAGTAAATAGAATTTTTAATTATTATTTTTAATTTTTATTATTATTATTTTTTATTTTTTATTATTTTTCAGACAGTAACAACATATATAAGTAATAGAAGTACTGGAATAAAAAGTATAATAATAATAATTGTTATTATAATAATATTGGTAAATTAAAGAATAGTAAGTAGTGAGTAAGTAAGTAAGTAAGTAATTAGTAGTAATAAAAAAATGAATGTGTAAGGGAAAAAAGTTAGAGACACAAGAAGAAAAAAAAGAGAGCTACACAAACACAATAATAATATAATATATTTGACAATAAAAAAAAAATCATTTGACCTTATACGGTGATATCCTGTTGTCAATTTCATCATAATTATATTTTAGGTCATAAATTATTTTTTTTTTGATTATTTTAGTTTAGAGTATTGGGTGGGTGGGTGGTGAAGAAAGAAGTTGATAAAATAAAATTTAATTTTATCAATTTTTATCACACAATTTATTAGTAAATAGTTGTTTATTATTTACTCATTTTCACTTTTGGAAACACGTCAAATAAATATTTAACTGATTGATGATGTTGTTGATGATGATGATATGATAATAACTATTAAATATTAATATTTATTGTTGAAAATAAAAAAAAAAATAGAACTTTTCGAAACCCAAAGAAAGAAAATTATGTGATAATATGTACGGTAGATTGTTGAATAATTAAAAAGTCGTCACAGATTGCATTATTATAAATAGAAACATCTAATATAAATTGTTTATTAGACTGGTTTCGAACAAGTTATTATAAATTATTATAAATTATTATTATTTATTATTAATTATTATCAGTTATGCAAAGTACGTTACATTAGAGTAACAACAAAATCTTTTTACTTTAAATATATATAATGAATATACAGTATGTCTTTAAGCGTTTATTGAGAATCTATTGTAATTGCAGAAATTGTGAATAAAGTAAAACCCTATTCACCAAATAATATAAATATATATTATATTAGATAGATATATATATAAAAGAATATATGCTGAGTAACAGTAAACCTTACTGGAAACATTTATTATTTTACACCATGATTGTATTTGTTAGAACGAAATTTATTCAAAAAGTTATCCCATCCAGGTAACAAAAGTCATTGGATTATTTTAAGTTTTAAATTTCATAAAGTTTTATTTTTATCGGTTATTTTTATCGGTTATTTTTATCGGTTATTTTTATCAGTTATTTTTATTAGTTATTGTTATTTTTATTATTATTATTTTTATTATTATTATTATTATTATTATTATTATTATTATCATTATTATTTATTATTATCGAAGAGGGGTGGGGAAAGAATAAAATCATCTCTAAATGTGGAATTCGAAAAGTTTTTTTAATCAATAAAAATGATAAAAATAATAAAAAATAAATTGGTGTGATTTTTTTTTTGATGACAATAATAAATCAAAGTTATATTGTTTATTTAATTTAAATACGTAATAATTAATTGATAACATTTAAATTAATTAATTAAATTAATTAATTTAATTAATATGTAATATATATTAAAATGATTAAATATCTAATATGGTGTGATCATAAGTTCATAACAAGATAATAAATTTTTTCTATCTTTCTTTCTTGAAACTTTATTCTTCCTTCATTTCTTTCTTTTTTCTTTCTTTTACTATCACTTATAATACAGTAATCTCACTATAATAATCTCAATCATAATCTCCCCTTTTTTAAAATAAGTTTGTAAAAAAAAAAAATAGTTAGTATTGTGTGTTTAATGAAATATATGAAATATGATTGAATAAAGTAAAATAAAAAAACGAGTTTTTAGTAATATTTGGAGAAGCAATAGTAATTATAATAGTAATAATTCTAATAATTGTAATCATAATAGTAATTATAGTAATAATTGCAGTATTGCCATTTTTATTATAATAGAAGATAGTACTAATAAATAAGAGAAGGTAATAAAAGAACAGTGAAGGAAGGAATGATAAAATATATTGTACATTGAATAATAATATTGAATAATAAGTAAAAAATTATGAAAAGAATGAATGAGATTAAATATGTATAAACGAAATTGCAGTTGATTGTGGATAAATCAGTACTAGTTCATTTTTATTTTTTTCAATGGATAAAAGAATATAATAAAAGTTAGCATATAATCATCAATAATAATAAAAAAAAAAAAAAAAAAGTTAAATAATGAATAATAAAAAAGTTCAGGAAGAGAAAAAAGAAATCTCCCATTGTACTATTATGTTATAATGTTTATTATGTTACCATCCATCATCTTTTTTCTTTATCTATTTTCTTCATCTATTTCTATAGAGATAAAAAAATAGATGTAATAATTCTAATAAATTATAAAATAATCTATACCATTTTAAAAAAATCAAATCTAGTTGAAAAACGAGTTTTCTTTAGCCATTCCAAATGGTGTAATTATAGTGTAATTGTATATATAATGTGTAAAAGAAAGAATTGTTGTTGTTGTAAAGTTAAGTGATACGATATATATATATAAATATCTGTACAACATCCATTATATATCTATTAATCTGGGAAATGCAAGATCGACTTTACCTTTCTCAAAATACACATAATCAAATGATATTTATAGCATTTATAGATTGAGATTATTTTTGGTGTAATGATGTGGTAGATTATAATAATGAATTATGGTTGTGATTGAGAAATATTATACAGCCATAGCAATTATTTGGCATTTATTGGCATTTATTGGCATTTATAGCATTTAATGGTAATGGTCTTATGATCAAATGATTCAATACTGCTTATTAAAAAAAGTTGGATTATTGTTTTTTTTTTATTATTAAAATCCGGTCTGGAAAAAAAGAAATAATCATTTTTGGAAAACCTGCCGTGAAGTAAACCCAGATTAACCATACCAGATTGATATATTAGTTATTATTATAATTGTTAATGATGTAATTTTCGATGATCTCGAATCTATAATTATAATCCTTACAAATATCATAAATATTTAAAACAAGTATTTTGTTGTCAAATACTTGATATTTTTGTTATTACTAATTAATTCTACCAAATAATTACTACTAATTATTACTAAATATTAATAATTAATTAATACTCTCTGTGTATGTGTAGTACATATTTAATTCCTTTTGAGTCGTTTTTTTATTTATTCATTCATTCATCATTCATTCATTCATTTATTTATTTATTTATTTTTTATTTATTTTTATTTATTTATTTATTTATTTACTTATTGATTTATTTACCTCATATAATTTATCACAAAAAAATATTTATATCCAATTTATTTTTAATTTTATTCATTACTTGTTTATCGTAATAAATTCATCAGCAAGTAGCAGCAACAAAATGTCCTTAAATTCAAAACAAAGCAGTCAAATAATAATTGAAGCATCAAACAGTAATCGAACAAACAGCTAAGCGGCATTAAGTAACAAGTAGATTCATGTTTATTATTATTATTATCATTATTAAATAAATTATTAATAAATTTTGAAATTAAATAAAATTTTTAATAAATTTTTAAAATTAAATAAATAAATAAAAATTAATAATGAATTAATGAAATTAAATAATATGTAATATTAGTAATAAAAATTATTTTTATTGTGTTCAACAAGAGCAATAAGAACAATATTATTATTTATTTATTTCCTGATACAAATTTTTTTTTATTAAATTTTTCGTGTCTTTTTTTCTTTCGCTTTATTGAGTCGATTCTGGATAATAAATAATCATATCAATCATAATGAATATAATATAATAAGAAATAATAATAAGAAATAATAATAAGAAATAATAATAAGGGATAATAATAAATAATAATAATAATAATAGTAATAAATAATAATAATAATAATGACAAATAAAGTAAAAAATAGTAAATAAATGTGCGCGCTTGTCATATAATAAATAAAAATACATTACATTAAATTAATTACATTACATTAAATTACCCCTTATTCTCTTACCTTTCCTTCCTTCTTCCCTCCTTCTTCCCTCACCTTCTATTCTTTCCCTCCTTTTTTTTCCCTAAATTAATCAAATAATCAAATTAATCACCAATAATAATTAATACCGAAGGTGATGACAATCGATAATCGAGAAAATTAATAATTTAATTAATACCGAAGAAATTAACAGTTAATTAAATGTTAAATTAAATTAAATTCAAAAAACAAGGTGTTATACAAATATTCTACGCAGGTACATACAATATAATAAATAAATAAATATGATATCACCAAAAATAAATAAAATAAAATGATATCACCACCAAAAAAAAATAAAAATAAAATAAACTTCAACGACAAAAAGTTATTCCATTCCTTTCACCAAAGAAATTAAAGTAGATTTGTTTAATTGTTAGTTGAAATAGATAACAACTGAACTGATAATCGTACATAAATTTGATAACATAACAACTGCCAAGGTGATCAAAAGAATAACGTTGCATTTTTTATTATTATTATCATTTATTATTATTATTATCATTGAGTATTATTATCATTTATTATTATTATTATCATTTATTATTATTGTTATCATTTATTATTATTATTATTATTATTATTATTATTATTATTACACAAAACGTCAAAGAATGTAAGAAAGGCACCTCTTTAAAAAGAATCAGAGAATAAAAATATCGAACGATATTCGCCCACATTCAATTTTACATTTTACATTTTCAAACAAATTTGTATACGAAATAAATAAATAAATAAAAATATTTCTGTACATGAGATTATATGAGAATTACACGCGAGAGAAATTACACACAAGTGAATTACAAGAATTACACACGAGAGAATTACAAACGAAAATGTAACTACATACGAGAGAAAACAGATAATTATTTATTAGTATTGTTTTTTTTTCATAACATTTATTATTAGTGTAATTTTAATTGTTTTGAACTACATTAATATTTCTGTATTTGTAGAAAAAGACTTTTTTTTTGGTAAAAAAAAATGTAAAATTGAGGACACAAGGAATATCTCACATATTTTGATAGATTCCTTTATTGTCACCAAATAATTTATATTTCATCACAAATAAACATCACTTATTGGTCATGCATTTGTCACTTGATTGATTTTATTGATATTATAAAATATATCACAAAAATAAAAAAACTGCCCGTAAATATTAATATATATAATTTACTGCATATATAATTTACTATATTTGGAGAGGAAATTGTTTTATATACAATATATGTATGCGTGAAGTTACAGTCATTTATTGATATATTTATATTTATATGTATACGTACTGTTAAATTTATTTATTTTTTTCGACCGTTACAGCGAGGTATATAAATTTTATCTCATTTTAAAGTAATATTTCGGTAAGTTTTTTTATTTCCCTTTTGCTGCAAAGTCGGTCTCTCCTTCTTTAACTATTTTTATTTTTATTTAAATTCTTATTCTTTTATTTATTTTAACTATTATTAGAAGTTATAACAACAACAATCAAAACAATCAAGTAAATAATATATATATATTTAGAAAATGATTTATTATTATTAATAGAAAAGAACACTAAATAATAAATATTATTATTATCACAAGACGAAAAGAAAAGAAGGGAAATAACTAATCAATAATGATCAAGTAAGCGAGAAATTCGAAAATAGATAACACACACCACCACCGTAAATAGAAACCCGTGAAATAAAATAAATGAACCTGATATTAATGATCCAATAATCTTTATTATTAATAAATTTAAAAGATCAACAAGAAGTTTAATTAATTATCTGTTGTTGTTGTTGTTGTTGTTGTTTTATGCAACTAATGCAAGTTTTCTGCACCACTCAACTCTTTTCAATCACTCACTTTGAAAAATAACTTTCTTTGAATAACTCTCTTTGGATAACTAGATATCTTTGGATAAACTTTCTCTTTGGATAAACTCAATTCTCTTTGGATGGATGAATTTGGATAACCTAAAATAGATTAGTTCTCTTTTTTTTCATAATAATAATAAACCTATCTACTACTATCACCACTCGATAAAAACCGTTATTCTATAAACCCAAATACAGTTATTTATAGTACATCTAATCCAAATATGCTTAAAAGTACAGTACAGTGTATATGAACATCAATAAATAATACATATACATATATTTATATATATATAATCATATCTATATATTTTGGATCGACTTTGCCTTCATTATACTACATTAATTATTCATACTATCTCTTGTGAAAATCAAATATTACTAAAATGTATCTCCTGTTAATTTCATACTAAAGTTTTATTGTAATTTATTATTTATTAATCATCATCATTATCATTATCATTATCATTATTATAAATTATCTTATTACAATTTATACAATTTATACAATTCATACAATTCATAAAACAGTTCGGTTCATATAATTCGGTATCAGAATTAATTAAGAAAAATTAATTTAACGCGCGGTTTCGTGTCGTGTTTGAATAGAAACAAATTTGGTTAATATAATAATAAAAAAAAATAATTTATCATTTTTGTCATGTGTATACGCGCGAAAATCAAGATGTTTTAAAAAAAAAAAATTCGGAAAAGAGTAAAATAAAATAATACAGTACAATATCTATTCATTTTTTTTTGTAAATACATATATAGATAATAAATACAATAAACATAAATAATTTATTGGGTGAAAGAAAAAAAAAACAAAAAAAAAAAATAAGATAACAAAGAAAAATGATCATTAAGAATTCTTTATTATTTTCTTTTTTTTTTTAATAATTCTAATCTAAGATCAGACTACATTAATTATATAAAAATTTGAAATAAAATAAATAAAGAAAAAAAAAGAATGATGATGAAACAAAAGGAAGAAGAAGATCACGAAGATGGTGGTGATGATTATGATAAATAATTGTTTCTGAGAATGTTTTACGATAAAAAGGAAATTTGGATTGATTCCAATCAATCGAATCAAATATATTTTTTAATATTTATTTAAATTAACTGATTATTAGTACTGTTTAATATAATAATATTATAAAAAACATACATATTCAAAAAATCTCAATCAATAAAATTTACGCCTAAATCTAAAAAAAAAAAATTAATGAAATAAATATCAAATTAGTAAGCAATAAATGAGAGAAAAGTATTTTTGTAATATGGATGGATGAGTAACAATGGTGATGGTGGACAAATATCTATATTGGCTTATCTATGAGAATAAAAAAAGGTTCATAAAAAATGTTCCCAAAATTTATGTGTAGATTATATTCTTAATATTGGTATTTTTTTTTTGAAATCTTTATATTTCTAAGTGATTTAATTATAATATGATTTTTTTTAGGTAAATGATGAAAGAGAAAGATTTTTAATTGTCTTATACAGTTAGGATTATATTATGTCTATTATGTTTATTATGTGTATAATGTGTATTATGTATATTATGTATAATAAAATATATTAAGTATATTATTGTGTATGGGGTCAATATCAGGCAAGCAGAGGTAAGTAAAGGTAAGGACGATGAATAAAACAAACAAGCAAAACAATAAATTTTTTATAAAAGTATTAAAAAAAGTATTAAAGTAGCAAATAACAACAACAACATAACATTAATAATAAACATTGATAGCAAACAGTTAATAGCACAGCAAACAATAACAGTAACGTTAATAGTAACAGCATCAAGCAGTAACAATAAACATTAACAATAACAGAACAAAACGCATTACGCTTAGGCCACGCGTTGCTGATCCCACATCACAGTCACAGGTTACATATATACAAATATCTAAATATAACTTATTTAATTATTATTATAATAATTATTATTATTATTGTTTATATCATTTATTTATTTTTCTTTTATTCATTTAATTCCTTTAATTTCACAAGTTTAAAAAAAAGAAGCTGTTCTTTATTTGAAAATTAGTTCTCATGATTTCGTAAAACTAAAAGACTTGGAAGTTGGAAGATTAGAAACTAGAAACCTAGTAAATCAGAAAATCAAAAAGTTATAAAATTATAAAATCAGAAAATCATTTAATAATAAATAGTATAAAAATGAATAAACAAAATAATAACAGATAATACAGTAATTGCTATATTAATAATAAAATGTATTAAAATATAATGCAATGTTCTTATTTATTATTGTTTTCATTATTGGAATTTTTAACATTTTGTTATAGTATATATGGATGTATATTAAATAAATTAAAAAGAAAAAAAAAATAATGAATATATTTTGAATATTTTTTTAAACTAAAAAATAAAGAATACATAATTTTTTTTTCTAGTGTGGATTTCTTTCATATGATTTCACAAGAAATAATGGGAAACATTTTGTTTTCTTTTTATTATTACTTTATATTCTTTTTTTAAAGAAAAAAAATGGTTAAAATGATTTGATCTTTTTTCATATGAATGAATATATATATATATACTGATTGTATTTGAAATATCATAGATTATTGTAAATTGTAATTGTAATATATACTAGTAGAATCAATCTTCTTTATTTTTTACAAAGTGAATATTTACATTTATATATTTATAGCAATTTAAAACTGTAATCTTTTTTTTTTAATCAGTATAACTTTTTTTTGATTGAGTGATTCATTTCCAAAAATTGAATCTTTTTAAAAAAATACAATAAACATCAACAACTACAAAGCAACGACAAAAACAACAACAAAATAACAATAATAATAAAATATGTAAATACATAAGAATTCTTTCTGATAAAAGAGAAGAATTTTAAATTTTGTAAATTACATTGTATATAGTACAACATATGTACAGTGTACAATATTTATATACAATGATTACAATAATCCACAATTATACACATAATAATGATACACAGCATTCAATCAAAAACTACTGATGTGGTTCGGAGAATAGAAGAAGAATAAGAATTAGAAATTTCAAAACAAAAAAAAAAGAAAGTAATTATGAAATTTATAATTTATATAGTTTATTATTTAATTTATTTTTTAGAAGTTCAATAAAACAAAAAATGGTATACAATAATTTTAGGCAATAATAATTTCGAAGGAGAAGGTTCGCGATTCGCGTTACATAAAAGTTGTACTACAAAAGAACGATATATCTAAAAATAGGATCATTAGAGTGTGAGAGGTGTGAATGAATGTGGTGAGTAAAGTAAGAAGAGAGAACATTTGTAACACACACACATTCATCATCCTTAGAAAGAATCTTATTGAATTCGTTCCTAAAAAATAAAATCTGTACCAACCAACCTTTTCGTCATCAATAAATAAAGAAATAGTAAATAGTACAAAAAGAATTCTTACACAAAAAAAACATTTTAGGTTACAGTTTCATATGATTTTAAAAAACTTTTCAAATAATAATTATATTATGTTTCAGTTATGGATTAGTAGATTATGACGAAACATCAAAACTTTGAAACATTTTATTTATTTATTTCATTTTATTTTTTTTTTCATCAAAATCCAAATTAATTCAAAAGAAAAAAAAAACTTGTTTAAATTCTTGTTCATATAAATTCCAAGATGTATTAGATATATTATATACAACATATATAAACTGGATACAGGTATACAGGTCAGGTAAGAGGAGTAAAGGAGTAAATGATGCAAGGCAGCTGATCAAATTACTTTTATCGTATTCTTTCTTTTGCACAGCCTGCTTACAAATTTCTTAATCAAGAGTGACAATTGTAGTACCATATTTTTCTATTTTATTATATACAATATTAAATATTTTATATTTTATTCATTTTATTTTATTTTTTTTTGTTGTCACAAGAGAACATCAGTTTTAGTAGTTAGTCAGCGAAAGAAGTGTAAGAAGTGTAAAATAATAATAATAATAATAATAATAATATAAAGTTAATGAGATATCTTTATCTTTATTTAGTTGGATTTGAAAAACTAATCCAAATTTATTTTCTTTATTTTCTTTAATCTTCTTTCATTCATTTTTCGTCTTTTCAAAATGTTCTCTCAATAATAATAATAATAATAATAATAATAATAATAATAATAATAATAATAATAATAATAATAATAATAATAATAATAACATTATTTTTATTAAAGGTAATGTATGATGTAAACGATCAATTTATTTTTTTTTTCGGTCATTTCCTCTAATCATTCAAATTGACCGTATATCAATATTGACTCCTCATCCCTCATTGATAATGTTTATGGTATCTGGTATGACATATTCATAATTTACATATATATAATTTACATATACCTTGCTTTCATTGATAAACAATTAATATTATATAATCTTTTTTTTTCCTTCTTCCTGAAATCACCCCAGATACTATATTTTAGATATTTTTCCAATTTTGTATCAGTTTAAAAACGTCAAAATTCTATATTGCATATGGCTTTTTTTTTTAAATAATAAACATAAATTAATTATTAAATAAGCCATCGTTAGGAAATGACTTCTTTCCCTTAATGATATTTAATGATTTTATTTAATGATGATTTTATCTAACGATTCTATCTATCTATTTAATGATTCCGTTATTTAATGATTTCTTTTGGGGATAAATAACATTCGTTTTTTTTGCCGTTTTTCTCCGATAATAATAATAGTAAAACGCACAATACAATGAATTACAATGAAAAAAAAAACCATAAAATAAAATCCCGTGTTTTCGGATCCCACGAAAAAAAAAAGTTGTCATATGGTCTACGTCGGTCGACAACGCTATAATAATATAACAGAGAGATATATTTGTAGATAGTTCGTTGAAACTTTTCTCCATGTTTTTTTTTTTTTACCTAAAATAAAATACACACATAAATTCATTCATATATACATACAATAATAATAATAATAATAATAATAATAATAATAAATAATAAATCATAAATCAATTGATATAATTGATATAATTGATATATGTAAAAAGTCGATTCGAACCTTTTTTGTTATTCAATTTTACATAGTTCGCAATAATAATTGTAATTAATGTAAAAATTCTCCAGAAATTAATCAATTAAGGGTTGTAATACAATAAAAAGAATGCAAACATTCTCGGTTAGACTAAAACTTTATCTTTTTTATATATCTAAATATGTTGTTTGTGTGTGTGAATTTATTTTTTGTCACATCCCCGGTCCCCAATTTAATTTACTATTATTATAAGTTTTTTATCTATTGATCGACTAAATTAATTATGAAATTAATTACAAAACTAGTTATTAACATTTGCTAATATTTGCTAATTTGATTACCTAATTTAATTATTAAATCAATTACTAATTTAAAATTAAGTTAATATTAACATTTGATAATTATTAATAATTGATTAATTTTAATTATTAAATTAATTGTTTAAAATTATTAAAAGCTAACATTAAATTATCTAAATAAATTTTCAACTAATTTTAATTAATTATTAATAACTAAACTTATCCAGAAGAATGATAAAAGAAATTTGATACATTAATTCTTTGAATCTAAAACTCGTATGATCGTATCGGGATGAATATATCGCTTGTAATATTGTTGATTGTTATTGTTTATACTGTTGTTATATTGTTGATTGTTATATTTCTTACTTCTTTTTATTCTTTCTACCTTTTTTTATTCATTCATTTAATTAAATTATCATTCATTCTCATTATTATTGCTATTATTGTTCAATTATTTTGAGTTTGTGTGAGGAGTGTGAGGAGAGTGTGTGAGAATAGTGTGTGAGGAAAGTGTGTGAGGAGAGAATGTAAGTTGTTATTTTATTTTATTTTTTTTTTTCGGGAAAAATCAAAATCAAAAAAGGTTTTGATCAAATATTCGATTATTCGATTTTCTAGATCAACCAATTAATCAATCAAAGAATATTTGGCGAGTACTACGTCAAATAAAAAAAGAATTCAAGAAATTCCCTTCAGAAAAATAAATAATAATAATAATAATAATAATAAACCTCTAAACAAACAACACAACAAACACATATGATTATGCATTTCAATTTCAATTTCATCAAAAAATAATACTTTTATATTTCGTAATATAACGTATATATCATATTATACATATTATAGTATATAAAGCATTTTATTTTCGAGCATTTTTCAAGTATTCTCGGGATTTTTTGGGTCTAATTTTTTTTTCTTTGCATATGATGATTGTTGTTGTTTGCATATGATGCTGTTGTTAATTGTTGTTTGCATATCATGTTATCATGTTATTTTATGTTATGTTAATTTCTTTTTCATAAATTCCGAATTTAAGATTTGGTTCCTTTCAGTTACGTTATACATTATTCATTCATTGTTATCGATAATGGATTGTTTCATTGTTATTCATGTTGTTCATTGTTGTTGATTTTTATTCATTTATTGCTTTCTTTATTTCCTTTCTTTCCTTCCTTCTTTTATTCTTTCCTTCTTTCTTATTCCCATCATCGTTCTCGATTATCATTTGCAATTATCGTACTTTAATGATTTCCTTTTCTTTCTTATCCCCATAATTCCCGTCATTCTCAAAAAGAATGAAGAGAACTAGTGTGTTTACTAGTGAAATAATAATATAACAATAAAAGAACAATAAAAAAGAACAATAAAAAAGAACAATAAAAAACAATGAAAACAATAAAATTCGGGGGAATAATAATAAATTCGGGATCATTTAATCATATTTTTTATCATTACATTACATTCATTATTATTATAATTCTTTTACATATTCTCATTTTTTTTTACCCATTGTTTTTACAAATTAATATTCGTTTCGTATGTATTTCATATGTATTTCATATTATTTCGTATTATTATTTCATATTATTTTATATTCTAACCTATGATGACTTTTTATACAACTGAACTGATAATATAAATATCTACTTTTCAATTATAAACATATGAATCTCTTCTTCGATGTGATGATGAAATAAAAATAAAAAATAAAATAAATTCTAAAATAGGAAATTTGAAATCTGGCACATATTGCATAATTACATGATGATGATTACTAATTGTCAATTGTATAATTTTTGTTGTTATTTCAAAAATATGTAATATGCTGTTAATCAAATGTTAAATGCGTTTATTATGCTAATTGTATCTATATGTAAAAAAATGTTAATTGTATGTAAAATGTTAATTGTTTGTAATGTATGTTAATGCAAATGTTATATGTAATTATTGATTTGTAATTGCTAATTCAAAATTATTCAAATATTGTTATATTTTATATACATATACAATACGTATACAGCCTAAAAGTTGAAGTACAGTGTGTACCTAAAAGAATGCGAGGTAACAAATAAATTGAGTCCAGTCAATCACATGAGTGATGGCTGTACATTGTGTAATTTTGTATATTAGATCTTTCGGGTACAAATCTGCAAAAGTTAAAAAAAAAAATTTTTATACAATTGTTTCTACATCTAAAACTTTTTGTTTTAATAAATAAATATCAAAAATGTAACTAAGTAATAATCAAGTTAATAATCTATTACATCTACTGTAAAAGTTTCTACCTTATTATTTTAAAATTGAGGGAATTGTAGTTATTTTAATCTTAAGTATTCAAAATTTATTATTGAAAATTTACGCGTTTTCTATTCTTTTAGTTCTTGTTCGATAGGTCTAAAATTATCACTTTTGGCAACAACGATCTCATGAATTATTTCCGTACACCCTCATGTAATATACCTTACTCCGTATTACTTATATGTGCTATGGAGATAACATTTTTTATTTTTATTTGCAATATACAATATTATTAAAAAAACAAATATTAGATGTATCAAATAAACAATCTTTATTTATTTTATAATATTTCTGGTATTTTACTAAATTATTTTATTATTTTCACCTCGATATAAAAAAATTTTGTGTAGAGAAACCCTTTGTTTACCACTAAATTCAAAGATCACATGAAAAAATGAATTTTTTTTTTTCTTTTTAAGAAAAATTTTTATACAGAATATTGTTTTCATCTAAAAAAAAAATGGCGTAAAACCAAAAAAAAAAAAGACTATCCATGAAAAGACTATTTCATCAAAGTTTTGTAAGTTTAGGTCGTCATCGTCATCATCACCATTGTCATTATATACACTATATTTGGATACATTTATTTGGATTTTTCACATAAACAATATAACAATGATTTTTGATCATATAACAATGAATTGATCATAACAGATAAAAAAAATATAATAAAAAAAACGCCTCTAAAATATTCTTTTCATTTGTTATATTTCTTTTTCTTTCTTTCTTTCTTACTTACTTTCTTTGATAATTGGATGATTATATAAATTAATAAAATAAAAAAAAATAAATAGAGAGATTTGATTGAGAATGAATGAATGAATGAATTTGAACGAAGACTAATAAGTAATAATCAGTTAACTAAAAGTAACACACTCGAAGATCATAAACAAATTTTCTTTGAGATCAAAAAAAATAATACTAATGAATTTTGATTATAAGGTTTAGATACCCACACACACATACACACAAGACACACAAAAAAGAAACACAACAATTTCTTTTTGTTTTAATAAAGAATCATTTTCCGTAAAGCTTGATTTGATTAATTTTTTACTGATATTAGAAATATTATCCTGATATATTTTTTACCCCTTAATTTTTTTATTTTTTTTTGTTATTGATATTTTTGTTTATATTTTTTGTTTATATATTGTTTGTAACACAAGTTTTCTTTAAACATTGTGATATTTAAGATCATTTTTTTAATCATATTCATTATATACATGTTATTCATTATTTATTTTATTCTTTAATTAAATATTACATAATGAAATGTAAAAACGCCAATTTTTTATATCCCCTCTTTTCTTTATTATTATTATTTTCTCTTTATTTCTTCTTTTATTTATTTTATTTTATAGTTTTTCTTTATTTTCTTCTCTTCCTGCCTTCCTTCTTTATTCATTATTATTACGAAAATATCATCATTACTTGATCCTATTTCGTATATACATTATTACACCCACATCAAATCTTGTGATTTAAAAACAAATAATACTGTATTGTTTCAAATAGATACTGTATTTCTTTTTTGGTAAATAAATAGGATTTGTAATGATAATATTTATATAATAATAATATTTAATAACAAATTATTTATTATTTACTATTATCATATCAATTATTCTTCCTTTACCTTCTTAAGTAATAATATTAAAAATCTTGTATTATAATAGTATTATGTAATATTACTCTGTATTTTTGTGTTAAATTTCGTGTTCGTTCGTTTGTTCGTTCGTTAGTTCGTTCGTTCTTTTTTTTGTCTTTCATGTCATGTTTTATTAATTTTTATTAATTTTTATTAATCTTTATTAACCTTTATTAATTTTTATTATTAATGAGTTTATTAATCAAAAAAAAAATAATTTTATTACATTTGTAAAACGTTTTGATTTATTAATATTGTTTATTGACCATTAACCACTGACCATTCATTTTTCAATGGTGGTCTGTTATTTTTTTTTGTCACGGTCCATTTTTATTCATTACCCCCATCATTATTTAATGTTATTATCTACAAATTAGGTAAATATAAATTGTTATCTGAAAACACAATTTTAAATTAAACAAATAAATAAATAAATAAAAATTATATTAATATCAAATTAAATTAAAATTAAGATAAACTTTAATTTTCGGAGTAATATTTTTAGGGAATAATTTTCGGTGTAAATATTAATGTAAATAATAATAAATATTAATAATATACATTAATATACATGAACGGTGCGGGATATATATATATATATATATATGTATGTATTGAATATTAGGTTCATATTATTATTTCGGAGTAATAACTATAAAAAATTTTAGGTGATGATTATTTTTTCGATGGATTATTATTGACACACGAATCACTATTATTATTGTTATCATTATTATTTATTATTTATTATCAATGTTTATTTATTAGATTATATATTTACATCTTCTAGATTTTTAGGCTTTTGTCGTTTGTCAAAATTATTATTGGTTATTATTGGTTATTATTGATTAAATTTATTAACTTGATTTACTATATTTATTCTAAAAAAAATTTAAACTTACGTAATTTTTTATCTAAACAGATAGTAACAAAGTACAAAATATTATTAATATTTATTATAATAATAAAAGAAGTAGAGAGAATGACGATTATTACAGTTATTGACGAGAAATTCAAAGGAACTTATTATGATTATGATGATAATGATGATGAAACAAATAACGGAGAAACATTTTAGAGAGCACTAAAGAAAAAATGTTTATTTATAATTTATTTTTGTAAAAAAATGCACGAATGAATTGTATGCACGCATATATAAACTTTACTTGCTATTATTATTATTTTCCACTATTTTGATTATTTTGATTATTTAATTTTTTTAATTATTTTAATTCCTAATAATATTAAAATAATTATTAATGAAAAAGCGAATCAAAATCTATTTGAATGTATGTCAAAGTTTAAAAATTTAACTCCTTTAATTATTTATTCATGCTCAACAAAATTCTATCATCATTTTAAACTTAATATGAGTTAGGTAATTTATTTAATTTAGTTTATTTATAAAACAAAAAAATAAACAGTAAATAATGTAAACCATAAATAACTATTAAAAAAAAAAAGAGAGAAATCTCGAAATCTCCTATTTGTCAAAACCTAATGCATTTCGTAAATTATATTTGCATTTTCTCCCCAACTCTTCACATTCTATCACATTCTGTCACACTCTATCGCCTTCTATCTCTCCCGCGTTTTCTATTCCCTCCATCTTCCCATCCCCTAAATTTTTTAATTATGTTGACAAATATTATTAATAATGATTAACAATTTACATATTTGATTTATTAACGTTTTGAAATTTGGTAATAATGTCCCAATAATAATAAATAATAGTAATAATAAATAACCGTAATAATAATTATAAAGTTATTTAATAAAAGGTAAGAACACTAATGGAAAAAAAAATTAGAAAGGAATATACTTGGATACTAAAATGGTTCATTGTATGTTTAGTTTCGATCACTGGTACGGTACTCTTCGGACACACGACACACACGATACACACGATACACACGACGCAGACATACAGACGGACATAATACAGATATACGATTAAATATTTATATTCAAAGGAGAATTTTTTTGCATAAAATTAATAAGTTAATTAAGTTAACGAATATCATTCATCATCAACATTTTTCATTATATCAAACCAACCCCAAACACCAAACAACTATCTGCTATGTACTTATGTACTTGGGCAATTACTTTAGATCATTTACCGCACCTTACATACTTTTATTTGTTTCTATTATTTGTTGATTGACCAGTTAATTAATATTATTTTTTAATATTTAGTAATAATATTCAGTGTAATAAAAATTAATAAATCATTTTAATTTGTGTTGTGCGTTTTTAAGTTTTAGGGTTAATGAATTACTGTGTTTTCTCGGTATGTGTTTTTTAAGGTTAATGAGTTACTGTATTTTTTTTTTTTTTCTTATTGAGATACATTATAGTTTGAGTTATAGTTTGAGTTTAATGAGTGGTTAGGATTTTCTTTTTTTTTTTAGAAAAAAAGGGGGGATATGAAGATTATGAAGATTATTATTAATGAAATACCACTAGATTATAACGAAGGATGATTACTTAATCATCCTAGTGTAATAAAGGAGGAGAAAGATTATAGGATGAGGTAATTGAGAATATTGAGAGGAGAAAGGATTGATGAACGGAGAAAAAGAGAAATTACAATGATTGGTTTAAGGGAAATTCAAATTACATAAATTAAATTAAATGAAATTAAAAATTAAATTTAGTGTTTATTATTTATTTTTTATTATTAACTTTATTAACTTTATTATTAATTTCATTATTAATTTATTTTTAGACTGAAAAAGTTTAAAGCAGAATGAAATATTCATGAGTAATTTAATTATTTTGATTGAATTATTTGATTAAGTTGATTATTATTTTGATTGATTATTCATCACCAATGATGGTTATCGTCATCTCTCTCCTTTCTTCTCCTTTCTTTCTCTCTCATAATCATAAATCAAATAATAAATAAATAAATAAATAAATAACAATAATAATAATAATAATTCTAATAAATAATAATAACAAAATAATAATTAATAATGAATCGTAATGACAAATTATATTTATTAAAAATTACACGATTTCCTTAATAAATTTCTAATAAATTCGAGAAGAACAATATAATATTATACATAATTAAAAAAGAAATATTATTATAACGATAGAAAAATACTAAAACAAGAATTACAACTAATAATATCATTGTTATTAACAACAAAAAAAAAAAATACAACTAACTAGAAAGTATCACAACATCACAACATCACAATGCCAAAACATCACATCTAATCTGTGAAATATGTATTTTTATAAAGTACAAAGAATTCTTTTATAATTAAACAAAGAATGAATTAAAATATATTGTAGATATATTGTAGATTAGATATATTGGATATTTGTTTTTTTTTATTTGGTAAAGAAGAAAAAAAAAGGAGAATAGTGTCGTTGTATGAATGTCTAACGTTGTATAAAAATAAATAATAATAGTTATTATTATTATTATTATGTGTAAATATTTACTATCACTTCAACTATTGTTGTTTACTGATCTATGTATGGTTATGTATGGTGTAAAAATAAAGAAAGAAAAGTTAAGCAAATAGAAAAATAGGGGGTAATAAAAAAAAACGCCGTCTTAATATATACTAATATATACTGTATAAGTGTACAGTACTTGTACTTATTACACTTATTACAAGTATACTTCTAAATTAGATTTTTTTTACCACCATATCAGATATATTAGATATATCAGATATTAAATTTACATCTTTTTAAAGTTTTTTATTTTATTTTTTTTTATTTATTTAATGTATACCATTGAGTAAATCAATCAATCAAGAAATAATAACATTACATACATTACATACATTTCATCACATACATCACATACATAACATTAATATAGTTAATAAATTTAATATATTTTGTTATAGTTTACTATAGTAATAATTTTTAAATTGTTACATTAAAATCAGAAATTAGAATTTAATTAGAATTTACTACTATTTATTATTATCTTTGCTATTTTTACTAAATTAGGATTTCGCCAAATTAGAATTTTACTAAATTAGATAAAAAATATGTGCTGTATATATTATGTGTATATGGACTATTTTTTTTTTTTTTGATATTCTCCGAATGATTATTAACATTGATATTCTTAACTAGTATCCCGTATATTCGAAAAATCTCAGTTTGACCGTTTCTGCAATATCCGTTGTTGACATAAATTTTTGAACACACATTAATATTTTAATATTCATGTCATGTATATTCTATTTGTTATATCTGCTACATGTATGGTGGATTTTTAAAATTTAATTAATTATTACAAGAATAAATAAATAATTTATTTATTATTTATTTTAATATTTATATAATATAATATGATGTGATAACGTTATCGCCGTTCGCGTTGTTCGTGAAATAGATCAGAAGTTAAATATGTATGTCTACCTTGAAAAATAAACAATCTTATAATTTAGTGGTAATGTTTTTTTTTTTGTTTCGCGTGTGATACTCGTCTTACAGATATCATTAAATGTGACACTTTATTAAATAAACAACATTAAAAACACGCAAAATGAATGAATGAATGGAGAAATCACCGAAAAAGTCCGAATTTCACATCACATAATAATAACATAATATTGTACTGTCAAAAATAAGAAAAATGAAAACAAAAAAACATGATTTTACGTTATGCATATATAAAAGATTAATTTACAAAATATTATATTAATTGATAAAATCATTGTCAAAAAATTGATATAACTTTTTTTATTATTTAAAATGACTTATTAGTATACATTATTAATAAAAGATAAATAATAAATAATAATAGATAATAAATAATTTATGTAGAATAAGATAATAATAAAAAAAAAACGAAAAAGGGCAGGGATAACAAAAGTAAAAAGAGAGAGAGAGAAAGGTAAAGATAAAGATAAAGGAACATGAGAAAAGAGGCATATAACACGAACAAATTCCTTCATTAAAAAATATCTGTATATGCGAATATGCGTCGCATGTTTTTTATGTATGACGCATTAATTGTATTTTTGTTGATCCGTAATACCAAATTTACTATTAATTATATTACGTATTATAATTAGTTTTTTACTTTTTATTTTATTATTCCTTAAAAGTTAAAATTGATTCTTAGAGAGGGATATTGAATGAGATATTAGTTAGTTATAAGATAAAAATGAATCAAAAATTTTAAATAAAAATAAAAATATTAAACTAAACCTTTATTAACCAATTTTCTCACTCACTCTTTCACTTTTCACTCTTTGAACATTGCCAATTTTGGAATTTATTGAATAACCATATTTTATTCTCTTTATACAATATCATATCATATATGAAAAATATATGAATAAAAAATAGATAAAATTGTAAAAATATGAATATAAATAAATTCATAGAGATAACGAATTTACTTTACAATTTATATATAACAAAAATAGAGTTTTATAATATCAAACATATAAAGTTAATTTGGAAATTTATGGACGAGAAGGAAAGTTATTGTAATGAAAAAAAAAAAGTTTTAATCGAAAAGTTCGATGATAGTAAATCATCTTCTCTCTGTGATGATTAAAAATCACCCCATGTGATTTTTTAAAAAGCCGTTTTCTTGTTTTCCTATTTTTCATATATTTTTTATTTACTATTGTGTTACCATAATAATTATTATTGTTATTTATTATTATTCCACAAATATTATCATTATTATTATTGTCATTTATTATTGTCATTTACATTATAATCATTAATCACTATTAACAATTAACAAGAAACAAGAACAAGAAACAAGAATAATAACAAGAACAAGAAATTGAAATAATTAATTGAAATTCTATTATTTCAAAAAAAAAAAATTATTCTTAAAAATAAACTAACAATAAATCTATTTTTGGATCGTAATTATCCGAATATCTCTGCAATACTGCAATGTGTAAGTAAAATCTATAATATATCGAAAAGATATGTATCTACAGTACAGTTTATCTAAATATTCTAATGTGATTGGGTAATAAAAATTTATTTTTTTTCTTGTTTTCTTCTTCTTGCAAATAAAGATTTTAATGGTAATAATAAAAATAATAATGATTATATTGTTATAATAATCAATATTATTGTTGTTGTTTTACTATAATTGTTATTGCTATTATTATTTATTATTAAGTAGAAGAAGAGGAGAAAGTTAATTTTTCTCCTTCAATATTCTCACAATCTTTCATGTCATTTATGCCATTTATGCATGATGTATGCAATATATGCAACAACTTTAATTTCATTAATTTCATTAACTTCTTAATTTATCATTGAATTATCACTATTTATCATCATCACGTTTATATATATAAGAACGGAAACATTCTCGTGTTTTAATGTAAAAACAATGTAATTTAAAATAAAATAATAATAAAATAACATAAAAAAATTAAAATAAATTACTCATCACTAATTTCAAAATTATTTTCAACACATTTGGAATATATATATATATATTTATATTTATAGATATAAATATACACTATATAGATATAATAACGTTTCGTTATCTTGATTTGTACTAAATATTTCTAAATATTCTAAACAAAAAAAAACCTGTTCACTAAAAATAATATTTCTTTTTATCTCGATACAAAATTAATGATTTTTGTACCGTTTTACAGTATGCTAATTGAGATATTGATATTAGCCATTTGATTTTTTTGAAAATAAAAGATTAAAGAATGCAAAACTAGTTAGAACATTAATCAATCAAGTTAAAAGAATATACATTTATACATATACCATATATATAATGACAATGACGGAACGCGGAATATCATTATTTTGCAGAACAATGTTCAAGTATTTCACATGATGAATAATTTTTTTTATAATTTTTCGATTCCCCTGATATAAATATTTATAAAATATTTAACCCGTGTGTTGGTTAATTAGTTTTTGCTATTTGGTTATGATAATACAAAAATATAAATAAAGGAAAATAATCTCTACGCGATTTCTCGTGCTTTTGTCATACAGAAAAAAAAAAGAAATAATGTGATTTGCAGGAATCTTATTTTATATGCCGATCATCCCCTTTATTTTAAATCACATGAAATTTTGTAATCAATAACGAAATTCCCAACATATAAAATTAAAAATTAAATTCGGCTACCGAAAATTTTTTTTTTTCCATTTTTTATTTTAAAGAGGTTGTCTAAATTATTACAGAATATCAGAAAGCCGTAATTCGGCCATAATTTCGGTCCCCATGTAAAGATATATAATCTATTTCTTATCCATCTTTTCGATCATTATTTGTGTATGTGTATTATTTGTATATTATTTGTATATTATATGTTATGTATTATTTGTTCATTCAATATTAAAAAAAAATAATCAATAATCTCATCACAAATAACAAAGACAACACATACACTACAATTTCAATTTTCATATGAAGAAGAAAGAAAAAAGTAAACAAAGACTCGGATAAAATATATTATCCGATTTTTTACGCGTACACACGCATACAATAGCGTACATTATTATTATCAAAACATTAATTAAATTACTGATTTAATTATTTTAATTAATTAAATTTAATTACTGATTACCATAATCAGTAAGTATTGTATTCGCTATTACCCTAATATTAATACATACTTTATATGTTTATTCATTTCTTTATTTATCATTTTTAATTATCTTTATATACATTGTTCACGTGAATAATTAATAATAATTATCAAAATACTGTAATTTATCTAATATCAAATCTATTTTTCACTTTTGTTATTATTATTATTATTTATTTTATGAAGTTTCGAAAATGGTTGATAGGAAAAATATACGCGAAACAAAAATAATAATAATAAATTCCACAAATTTTAAAAAAAAATTCAGTTAAATTCCATAAATAGAATCATTGAAAGTTAAATATTAAGAGAAATGCAACCAATGTTTATTTGATGTATATTATGAAAAAAATAAATAACAACATAAAAATAACAAAAAAAAAAAGCCACGCGATCATCGAAATATTGAAAAAATCCAATATGTAATCCATGCATTTTTAATCTTTACATTCAAAGAAAAATGGGATCATGCATATTAATCTGTTTATTTAAAAAAATACGATTGAAATATTTAAAATATTTGGGAGATAGTATAATCAATAACTTTGAGTGCCCAAGTCTTTAATTAACAAATATAAATATTAATATAAACGAATAAGATCATATGATTATTATTTATTATTTATTATATTTCTTATTATTACTCATTACTTTTTTTGTAAATTATAATTTTGTTTTCTTTCACAAGATATTAAGGTAACGTCTTAAATAATAATCTCTTTGTTAACTTTTGTGTAAAAAAAATTAATATGATGTGATTACTGAATAACTCTTTTATCTTCAAAGATCACCAAGTCACCAAGTGAATAATGAAGTTTTCGATTAGTTAATTGGTTAAAAAAATTATCCTAACTTATCATTTCTTTTGATTAATTACTCTCTGTAAAAGATTTAATAATGCACCACATTATATCTCTTAATCAAACAATGTAAATCAGGTATTTGTTCAAAAGAATCTTTTTCAACTATGATCTATGAAGAAATTTCCTCCTGAATTGATCATAAAAATATTATGAATTTCACTTAATCTTATGAGGAAGTGGAGATGTATTTTCTCTTTCGAACTCTTTTGAATCTTGCCATTGTTATACTCTATTACAGTTAGTAATTACAAAGTTAAAAGAAACTATCATTTTAATGTGTTATAGCATAACACAATGGTGATTTTACTTACATACAAACGAAAGGCAATTTGATAAAAAAAAATAGTTTTGACAAAAATCAATTCTTAGCCAGACAGCATATCTACTTATAATAAATCTAGGGCTTTCAATAATGATACAATCAATAAGGAGAATTTATGACGAATTATTTTATTTTTGGAAAATTGATAACAATTCATACATTTCTTATAAATTATCTCAAAATTTTACTGAACTTAATGACAAAATGATTACAATGTAATTATTGAAGTCGAGATAAGAAAAAATTTACTACCCACTCTAACGTACTTAAATGTCGCTCACTTTATTTTTATAAAGAATTAAGAATTGGATACGATACTCCAAATGAAAACAATGTCAAGAATCATTAAACTAAATATTTCGGCTCAAATGTGATATTATCCTCAGGCAAATTATAAAATGTTCAACGAGGAAAAATATTAACTAATTATAATAATATTTATTTATTTTAAATCAATATAGATATATTTATGGTAGTATTGTCAATTTAGAGAATGTTGAAACAATAATAATTTTTGATTTAATGAATTTAAACTTAAGGAATTATCAAGAAACTAACAATTCTTATCAAATATGAAGCTTCTTGGTTAAAACCCCATTTTTCTCTTGTTTATCGTTCAATTTTTATTAATTATTACTTTAATGATTTGGAAAAAGTTTGCAATGACATAATTACAAAGTATCCAAATCTAATTTTTGAAGCTGAAGATTTTACAACTCTCCAAGAATCAGCTATTCTTAAGCAAGATAACTTACAAATAGTAGAAAGCAAAATTTGGGATTTTACTATCAAGTGGGGAATCGTTCAGAATCCTACTTTACCTGTAAATCTTGAAGAATGGAATACAGAGAACTTTTTAACTTTGGAAACTACTTTACAACAATGTTTACCGCATATAAGATATTCCCATATTCCTGGTTGGATAAAGTAAAACCTTATAAGAAAATTCTTGAAAAACAGCTTTGGAAAGATTTAATGCAACGTTAAATATCTCCTAATCAACCAGTGAATTCATTTATTTTGCCAGCAAGATTATCTTATTTTAAAACAAAATTAGTTATATTTTTCGTTGACAATTTGTTTAATTGTTTTTCTCAGTACTTCCTTAATTCACACTCCTTTAATTCAGGAATTTCCTTCTAATACCATCATTTATGATGAACATGCTGCAGAAATTCCCTTTGGATTGATTACAGATTAACTCCATATTCTTCAACAAATCCGTTCGAATTTCAGTTAATTTTAAGAGGAACGTGTTTCATGTTTGTAGTAATTATTATAAAGGTTAAAGGAACTGAGGAAATTCTGAGAATCCTTTAAACACAAAGAATGATAATACTTATAAGTACACACTTATATACTAAAAATTCAATTCTTAGCAGAGGGTAATTAAACCTGAATATGCATTATATTATTATGGAAAAAGGCATTAAAATAAATATGGTCCATATTTTGGAGCATCTGACATCTAATTTTACTGAACTTCGACTTCAATAATTACGTTGTAATCAACTTTATCATTAAGATAATAAAAATTTACACATCTAGCATTTTCATAGTGTTGGATATTATAGCATTAAATGAAATAATGTCAAAATTCTTAAGCTAAAATTATAAAAAACAAAATACTATAATTTAATGAATTATAGCATACGAAAATGGCGAAACAATGACTGAATGAATTTGTATTTGAGGAATTATCCAAAAAAAACTGGAAACTATTCTTATCGAAGATAAGCTTCTTGGTTAAAAACACACTTTTTTTTCAATCAATTTTTATTAATAACATCTTTAAAAATTTTGAAATTTTTGCAATGACATGACATTTGTTGCAAAGTATCCAAATCTTATTTTTGATGCTGAAGATTTTGCATCTCTTCAAGAATCTGCCTTGGTATCTCTTCTCAAACATGATACGCAAATGGTAGAAGGGATATACCATCAAGTAGGGAATTACTCAGAACTAAAGCTCCTAATGTAACAGTTCAGTTTGGTTCTAATGTTGAACTGGAACTGAACCAAAATTTAAGAACTGGTTCAGTTTGGAACCAAAATTAAAAATAATCAAACCAAAACTGAACCAGTTTGCACCAGTTCAGAAATGGTTCAAAGGGTTTTTTTGTCAGAGTTTTTACTTAATTATTATAATAAAATGTAATATAAAAGTATGATTAATTAAAATGCAATACATCAATGTTACAGAGCAATCCTTGTGAGTCTAAAATAATGTTTATAATTTATTATACAACATATAGAAACAGTAAAGATTTAAATTCAATTTTATTTATATAAACAATATTATTTTAAAATATTATAAAGATTCACATATTTTCATGTGTATTTTTTTCTGATTTCAACTACCCTTTTAAACACATATACATTCTCATAGTATCAGAATTTAAGCTATCTCTTCTTTGTATGATTAAGTCAGTTCTATCTGAAAATATTTGTACAATTGGAACACTTGTTCCTATTTAAAATAAAATAAATTTAAAAAATAATTTACAATAAATTATTTTAATAAATATTAAAACATATCAAGAATTGATAAAAAATCATAAGCCATTTTTGCAAGATTTGAATATTTAGACTCATGAAGCTATATAAAAATAATAATAATATAATAAAGTAAATTTTCAATATTAATATTTAATTCTAATTTTTAAATAATTACCTTCCAATACATTAGAATATCCATATCATAATTTGATGGAGGTTCTTTTAAATATGAACTCAATTTATTAATATGTACACTTTTTTTTAAAAAAAATATATAAACTGATAAAACATTAAGTTTAGATGAGAATTTATCTGTTTTTTTTGTTGCTGGTGGGTTTATCACAGGTCAAATATAAAAGATAGGCCATACTGAAAAGGAATTCTAATTTTAGCTGATTTATAATATAGGATGCAATAGGACAGTCAATTTATACCAATTTTTGGCTGATCTATAATATAGGAATTATCATTTAATACAGTGATTCTTTTATATTTGACTAGTGTATATTTCTCATTCCATAGATTAGTTATTGTTTGATTATAACCTTTAATATATCTGCTATCAATATTATTTTCTTTATAATATGTTAATTTTAATTTACATCAGGAAATTTTTATATCAAGAATTAAATAAAAATATTCTACAATATTATATGAATACCATTCTATAGCATTATTTGAATAACATTAGTATATTAGAATGCAATATTCTAGTGTATTATTTGAACATTTCATACTTATAGCATTTAATATTTATAGCATATTAAAATATAACATTTTAATGTGTTATTTGAATATTTCATAAATATAACATACTAGAACACAATGTTCTAGTGCATTATTTGAATGTTTCATATTTATAACATATTAAAATACAACATTTTAGTACATTATTTGAACATTTCATACTTATAGCATACTAGAATGTCTCTATATAATTCCTGATGCTAAGAGTAAATATATTTAAAAATATTTGAATTTACAAATATATCCAGACATATTTGATTACCTATGCATTTATCTGTATTAAAATATTCAAATTTATCTAAATAAATTTACAAATATATTCATATAAATTTGCATATGTGAATTTATCCAAATATATCTGCAAATATATTCAAATTTATTTGGATATATCTGAATATATTTGTATATACAAATTTATCCAGATATATCTACATAAATTCATATATATTCACATATTATATAAATTTATTTAAATAAATTTGTAAAAATATATAGATAAATTTATTTAATATATGAATATATGTGAATTTATCCAGATATATCTAGATAAATTCATATGTAAATATATCCAGATATATCCAGATAAATTTGAATATATTTACAAATATATTTGAATAAATTCATAGATAAGTAGGGTAAAAATGAATGTTCTGGAATAATAATGGTCATTAAGCATATTAATAGATCTTAAAAATATCAAAAGCATATTAATTTAAACTTTTCAAGTCTCTAAAGCTTGATTTTGATAAGTAAAAAACCTGAGACAATACTAGTTATTAAGCATATTAATAGATTTCAAAAATATCCAAAAAGTATATTAATTTTTAAGCTATTCAAGTTTTTAAAACTCAATTCTATATACTGTACTTGCTATAATATCAGATTTTTATTTTTCATATTATTTTTATATCAAAATATACTGATTTTTTATATCTAAAACATAATAAAATATTTAAATCTATATTAAAAATGATAATAATTATTTATAATATTCAGCTTGCCTTTAAAAAAAATCAGGAGAAAAAAAAACAATGCTAAAAACTCTTCCCATCAATCACTTGTACCAAATATTTCCACAGTAGAGAAATACGATTTTTCACTGTAGTTACATATAAAACTTAGTTATTTTTCTATCTTTTTTACTCGTATG
>CAJVPK010000295.1:22500-41830 GCA_910592015.1 Diversispora eburnea | reverse complement strand
ATAAATTATTAATAAAAGTCTTTGTGACAAATAATAATTTGAAACCTTTGATTTTTTAGTGAAATACTTTTTGATAAATAATACCTTACTTTATGATTTTGATATTATTCTGTTTATAATTAACCTTACTTTGTGATCTTGATTAATTATTCTGTGTAAATTCTTATAGTTTCTGTGTGAAACTAATAATATTCTGTGTGAATATTTGTTGAATTAATATATAAACCTCTCTTTACTCCTTTAAAAACCTCACACCTTAGCCTTTTTCAAACAAACCCACATCATTAAATCTTTTACCCCTTATACCTCTTCAAGTATAAAACCTTCCAACTATAATATATTTGTCCAATTGCTTTGTGACCTTTTGGACAATAGTTTTTCTGTTATTAGTTGATAGTTAATCATATTTAGTAAAGGTAATCATGGTCAACAATACATAGAAATTTGATCAACTGGTAATATAGAAAGTTATAGAAATTCTGCATGTATAAATTATTTGTATAAGTTATAATAAACTTAAATTCAATAGATACTTCATAACTTTTCTACTGATATATGTATTTTATCAATCTGTACATATAGTATAGAATAAATTTTCATATATAACTATTTTTTTGATAACTTACAATAGTTTTTTACAACAGAATCAACTTTTTCAAAAATAAACTACTTAATAAGATTATTATTTCTAGAGCTTTTCATAAATTATAGAAATAAAATAAAATATAATCAGAAAAAAATGATTGTAATTATCTTTTAGAGATTTTAAACAAGTTAATAATAGAAAATCTAAATAATAATAGAAAACAATATCTCATATCATTACAAGATATCAATAAGGTATATGCTATACATGTTTTCAAAATTGATTTTGGATTTTTGAGGTATTTCGACTTTTTGAGATTTATGCAAAATCTATTCTATATATGGAAGTAAAAAAAGTATCCAGTTATATGTATCTTTAATCAAAGAATAAATCTGGATGGTCAAAGAATTTTGAATTTTAAGTAAAATAATTTCGTCTTCTATGAAAAAACTATTTGACTTTTTTCTTTGAAATTACAATTTCGGGATTCCAAAATAATTTTGCGTGCAAGTATAGTATATGTTATTACTAATTATTTGTTTTTATAAATATAATGATAATAAAAATTAAATTACTTCTTGTCAGATTGTTAATTATTTACAAGATTTTTTTCTTTGTACTGTTTATAAGAATAATATATAAGTGATGATGAGTAGCAATAACTATTTGTAAGAAATTTTCTTTTTATATTGTAATATGTAAAAACAATAAGTAATAGTGATATTGACAAGAAGATTGTAATATAAATAAATATTATATATAGATCTAATATTTGATATATATATAAGTATAATAGAATAAATTTTATTTTTTGAATATTCAGTAATGTGAATATTACTTTTACAGATGTGAAATTTATAAAAAGAATTAAAAATATTATAGATGAAGATTTGATTTGATATATATTTTTTAAAATGAAATATACCAAAGAAAAATGTATTAATTATTCTGTTTATAAAGATTTGAAACTGATAAACCTTCAGATTAAAAAGTACATGTTATCCATAATATTAATAATATAAAAGATAAACTACAGGTATTTTGAACATATATTATTTTACTAGAAATCAAATATATTTAATTATATTATCAATTTCAAATTATCAAAAAACAAATACATTAGTATATAAATGTTTTCTTGAGAAAATATAAGATGTAGATATTAACAATTTAATCTATGATGACTTGTTAACTAATGGTATAGTTGATCTCAAATTAAGGTTATCTATTAAAACCTGTAAATTTTGTTAACTGGCAAAAGCAAAACAGTTAAAACTATTTTGCCAAATGACTTTTAAAAATAGAAAATTGAAAAAGGTTTTTTAGTTTTATCAGATTTTCATTATATAATTAATATAGTTTTGTTATATATATATAATTTGTAATGTATTAGTTAATAACTTAAGGTTATAGGTTACTTTAAATAATTTGATTGGTTAATAAATTAATAAATGATTTTTATCAATGTTGATATTTCAGGAACTTCTGAAATATTATAAAAATGTTATAAAAAGTTTATAAAATCTTAATTAAAAATATACAATTGTTTTTTATATTAACTTTATATAAAATTTTTTATTGAAATTTTTAACTGTTTTCTATTTTATTAAAATTAATTGTTTTATTTCAAAATAAGATTAATAGTATTATTTTATTTTAAATAATTCTAATAATCTTTAGTCATATTTGATAAAAATAAAAATTGATTATTAATAAAATAACTAATTTATTATTTTAAAATAGTCAAATTATTAATTATAACTCTTTTGAAGTAATAAAAACCTATTAAAAATATTCAAAAATTAGATAATCTAATAAATAAATGAAGTATTATCCAATTACAATTCTGTAAATCCTTTTAAACTATATAATTATTCTTCTTTCTTGTCTAGATCTATAGAATAGTACTGTGCCACCTGAAACATTATAAAAATCATCATAAAAAGCAATTAAAAATAATAGTTAGTACTTAAAAGTGTTTGAAAATAATACAGTTGGACCTCTATAATTATACCATAAGGATTATAATACCTTTTTTAAAAATGTACTTATATAGATAGATTTTTTCTATATATTCATAATAGCTAATTTTAAAATTGATGTGATTATAAAGAGAATTTTTATATGATATGGTTATTAAGGAGATAACTATAGAGAGATCAGACTGTATACAAAAATAATTTAAAAATCTATTCACTGTTAAGATGAAAATTATGTATTATATTATAAGTTTAAATTATAATTTTTAACTTGTTAGTTTACTAATGTTTTAATGTTATTTACAGTATTAATAAAAGTTGTTTCTTGTATTATTTACATATATTCTATTTACATTATAATGATAATTTTTGTATTAGTTTCTGAGATATTTTACAATAAAAATTTCAAATAAATATTATATTCTTTTGAAAACTACTATTTTAATATTATTTACTATATTAATAAATTTTATTATTATTATTTATTATGATAATTTTTGTATTAGTTTCAGAGATATGCAACAATAAAAATATTATATAAAATTAGTAACTATTTTTTTTTAATTATTTTTTATTTTAGACTAATTTGAAAAATAGAATTATATATTAGATTCAATTTGGAGTTAGAGTTATACCTTTAACTTGATTCAGGAGTTTGGAATTATAATTGTAAATTAATTCATTAAGGGTACTAATTGTGATTGATAAGTGAACTTGAACAGATAATGAAGTTTTTTTGCTAGGCATCATCTTTGCTATTACAATGTTCCATTTGATTATTGTGGTAAACTAGAAAATCTGATTGAGTATTCTTATAAGTTGTAATTGGAAAAATAGTGTACAGTTATAATTTCATTATAGAAATATATTAGGTACACTTTCTTTTAATTTATTTTATATACTATTGATTTTTAATAAATCATGTCTATTGTTAAAATATACTTTCATAGTTTTTATATCAGGTATAAATTGTAGATTACAGTTAAAGGAAATTTCATGATTATTAGTATTTTGATTTTATATAATGGTTAATTTATAATTTTCCACTTAAAATTTATTAGAACTTTTATCTAAATACGATTCTTTTTTCAAAATCTTCATGAACTAAAAATAAATATGAAGTTTTAACAATAGAAATTTATTTAATATATGAGAGAAAAAGTTTCTCTAAGGTCAAAAAGGTAATTAACTAGTATAAATGCAAAAAATTAAATTTTTACATATATTTAATAAAAATTTTTTTATCTTTTTCTTAACAAAAAATGCCTCAAGATCTAAAAGTAAAGGGTCAATTGAAACTATTGATTAGTTACTGTATATTTAGTTTAATATTTACTGTATATATTTACTTTGTAATATTATTTGGTATAATTATAATCCACGCATCTGCTAACTTAATAATGATTTCTTGAATTATACTCCAACGAGAGTAACACAAATGGTCAGTTTTGTGTAACTACACAATTCATCTGATCGAATACAAATAAATACACTTTTTTTTACATTTTTCAATTCTTTGCTTAAATGGAAGAATCAGAACTTCAGGCTATTCGTCAAGCTAGATTACGCGAGTTGCAAGCAGGAACAGCTTCAGGAGTATGTTTTTTATTGAAATATGTAAACGACAAATATTATGGATAAGAATATAAATAAAATTTTCAACAAATCAAAAATTACAGAGTGAAACCAAGTCTTCGGAGGATGAAGGCGACAAGAAACGGTAATAGTCAACCGAATAAATGTTATTTGTTTATCGTTGATATATTAAATTAAAATGTTTCAAATTGGCTAAGATTTTTAAGTTGGCTAATTTTTGCAGCCAACTTGAAGAAACACGGCAAACAATGGTATATAAATAAATTTATAAATTTCAAAATATTTCATTCTTTATTTTAGAATTATCTTTATAATTATTTTATTTTATAATTATTTTATAATAGTTGGCCCAAATTCTTGACAATGAGGCTAGAGAGAGACGTAAATTTATTTATATATTTATATCCTCATATATAAATCATCTACAAATTATCTAAATTATTCACTAAATTACTCGGTCACTGTAGTTGCAAGAATTTCACTGGTAAAAGTTGATAAAGCTCGTTCAGTTGAAGATCTATTAATTCGCATGGCACAAACAGGACAATTACGTGGAAAAGTTAGTGAATCACAGTTAATTGATCTTTTGGAACAAATTAATCAACAACAAAAGCCTGAGAAGAAAATTACGGTATTTACATTTAAAAAATATGTTAAAGAATATATTTCTCTCTTAATGATATATTTATTAATATTATTTACTTTAAAGTATTCACGTAGGCGATATGAAGAGGATTCCGATGAGGAATATGACTTATTATCAAATAATTAAAAAATAGTAATTAAAAAAATAATTAAAAAATAATTAAAATAATTAAAATAACTAAAAAATAATTAAAGGTTTATATTCATTTATTTTTTCAAAATGATTTTATTTTGATATTTATAAATATTTATATTTATCTCTCTTTGGATGCAAATGTTAGGAAAAATCATGAATAATATAAATGTGTTCATTATCAATAATAAATTGTTAATTGGGTTTTTTTTGTAAGGTAAGTTTAAAATTATTTATTTCTTAATAAATTTTATATTTTACTTTAGAATATTATTATTATTATTATTATCATCAATCTTGAAATTTTTAGATCCTTCAGTCATAAAAAAAAATTTATATATTTGGAATATTAAATTCATAATGTTAATAAGATTAATACAAAAATAATATTAATTTTTTTTTAATATTAAATCTATATTCCTCCATTTTATAAATTTTAAATTTTAAAAGCAAAAATTTTACAGAAGCCCAAATTTTTTATAAAAGCTTTTTTTTGTTATATCATAATAAATTGTTTTATATCTTTCTTTACACTGATATTATTTTTTTTTATTGAATTACTGAAATAATGTAATAGCATTACTTTTCTATAAATTATTTCTAAAATTATTTTATACTAAAATTATATTTACAAAGGGAAAGAATTATAATAGAAAATTTTATAAATGGGTTTAAAGGACAAAGCGAACGCTTGTACTACCAAATCCAAATTCTTTCACGTTTCTACAAAAAAATTAGAAATTATAAAATTCAAAAAAAAAAAATTAGAATTATAAATTCAAATAAAATTCTTTATTATAATATTATTAATATTAAAATCATAACCATTACTCTTGTTGACGCTCACAATTATAAAAAACAAAACCTGAAATCAAAAATTAAATCTTTTTAATTTAAAAAATAAAACTGACACTAAATTTTCTTAAAAAATATTTATCCCTTTATCACTGAATTTATTAATCGAACTTTCTTTGGTCTTTTTCCTTATTATAAAAAATTATCTCTAATAAAAACAAAAGATAAAATAATTAATGAAATAGACCTCGAAAAAAATATTGACCAGATAAAACTGGTTGTTTAAAAGGAAATAATTGAAATTTCGTGAAGCAATTATCAGATAGAAGGGCAATTGAGGTTCTTGTATTACTTGAAGGAAAAGGAGTTGCTACCTCTATTGTTAAAAATTCTATCAAACAAAAAAAACTAAGTCTAGAAGGAAAACGATAGAAGCATTCCAGCAATGGGTTGATAAAGAAAAGAAAAGAAAAGAAAAGAAAGAATAAATGGAGAATCGAATATGACGAAGGTGATGAAATCAAAGATGATACAAATATTAATGATAATATTATTATCGAAAAAGAATAACGGTAATAAATAGTTAAAGTTGGATTTTTTGTCAGAGTGCTCACCAAAGAATTGAAAGAATTGGTGATAATCAATGGCTTCTGACAATTTTTTTTTTATCGTTTACTATTGGTCGAATCTCTAATTAATCATAGATTAAAAAAATTTTTTATATTTTCTTTACTCACAGATAAAAATGACAACGATCGAACAACTATTAACAAAAGCAGAGAGACAATTAGAAGTGGCCGAAAAGGAGTTAAAAGAATGTAAGGAGAAATTAAAAGAGTCGGAGAATATGGTGAATATAAGTTGTTTAAAACCAGATATTAAGTTGTGGGAAAATCGGAAAAAAAATTTGATCGAAGAAAAAAAATGGTTGGAGGAGAAGGAGAAGAAGTGGGAGGAGCAGGTGATCAAGTTACAAGATGCGTTAGTTGTTGGTTTTAATAAAGAAAAAGGTAACGAACATGCAGCATAAAAAATATATACAAAAAATTGTTTTCCATTGTTTATTTACTTATTAATTTTGAATAATCATTTGGTAACTTGGATAGACAACAGATTAATCGAAGAAAAGAAGTGGGAGGAACAGGTAATCAAGTTACAAGATGCGTTAATTGTTGATTTTAATAAAGAAAAAGGTAATGAACAAACTGCATAAAAAAATATACAAAAATTGTTTTCAATTGTTTATTTATTTATTCATTTTTGAATAATCATTTGGTATATTGCTTACAACTTTAATTATTAAAAATGTAGAACAAAAACGTAAAACCGAAAAGCTTCCTGATGGTATCGAAAGAGAAGGGGAAAGATTGTCTATTGAAAATAGAAATTTTAAATTTTTGCGTATTGGTCAAAAACGAATACCTCGACCTCCTCCAATTGTACTCTACCACCCTGTGTTTGCAAATTTTGTGAATGATTGTGAAACAATTGATTTGGAATTTAATTCTCACATTATGGTGACAGAATTTACTCATGAAATGTCAGCGACATACGATAATAGATCCTACCGACGAGACAAATTTCGTAAGCTTGTTAATAAGCATTTAGGTTTTATATTAAATTTGGGTGTAATTTCTACAAACAATGAAGATTATTCTACGGATGGTTGCATTTTTCAAGGAAACAATGTGTCTGTGATTCTTGTGGTCAATAATGACGAGGCTGGTAATACCTTTCGACAAGCTTGTATATATTATTGTAAATGGATCCAAAGTTTAGAAATCAATTATTCAAAAAAAAACACGTTTACCGTGCCTTCTTTTATGTCTGACTGGTTAGTATCAATAAATTCCTATGTACAATATATGTATTTTGACTAATTTTTTATTATCATTATTTTTTTTACCAGCATCACACCTTAGGATTGCTGGTGCTTTTTATGAAGATAGAAATTACAATTATTATTATTTAATTGAAAGTCTAACAGAAATTTCATTAGACCGTTTTGAATCAACTGAACCAAAGAGAACACAAATAATTGGAAGGATTTTGCTTGCTCTTAAGAAAGCTGTTCAATCATTAAAAGAATATTATGATTCTCCCAATCAGACTGTACCATCGGAATTTCCCTATGTTACTTCATTTAAGTTGTTTGATAGTGAATGTGAAATACGATTTAAATATGAAAAAAGATTAACTAATAATAATTTTATATATATCGTTAAAACAGTGGTTAATGATTTCTGTAATATCCCGGAATTTTTAATTGTAAAGTTTGTTACAAGATATGGATTGGAAATGCATCAAATTTGTGCAAATAAGGGTATTGCTCCAATGATCTATGGGTATGAGAAAATTAATTGTGATTGGAAAATGGTGATAATGGAATATCTTTCGGATTACAAATCATTGAAAAAATTATCAGCAGATTACATAGGTTACACGAAATTTCCAAAACCTTTGGAACCTCCACTTGAAACAGATCAAAAAATGAGGCTTCAGGAGAAAATCAATGATGTAGTTAAAGAGATTCACAGTGAAGGATTTGTCCACGGTAATTTACGGGCGAAAAATATTTTTTACAAGAAAGAAGAGGAAAATAGTAGAGATGATAATATAAAAGTAAAAATTGTAGATTTTGTTTTTGGAGGGAAAGAAAATGAAACGAATTATCCACCATATCTCGATCCTTATATTTTATGGCCTTGTGGTGTTAGCATTAACAACCCAATTAAAAAAATACATGACGAAGAACTCCTTCAGTCAACAATTGAACATTGTTTGAAAGTGTGATATATTGTGCAGTTGTGGTAGTGACTGGACAACTGTGAATACAAAAAAATATATATATATATTTTTTACTATTAATTCTAATATGTTTAACACACGTCACATTTGTAATTGTGATGAATTATAATTATTTTGATTAAGTAATGTTTTCATCTGATTTAAAAATAAAAAAAAAAAATAAGCTCAAGTTAAAAAAGTCTATAAAAATTATTAAACTTTCGGAATATCTGAAAAATTTATAATTGAATTTATCATTAACATTACATGAGATTTATCTATCTAAATTCCATATAGAAACAAAGTTCTCAATTAATAAGTTTGCAAACAAACACTTTTATGAAAAAAGCTTCTGAACTTTGACTTCAAAATGAATAAAAATTATATATTGTTTTCAATGGTTCCCAAATCTGAACAAGTCATATTTTTGATGGCTCGGATTAAAGTAATAGATTGTTGAATCAATAAACATTCTTTAAAAAAAAACATTCTATCACTGTGATCATAATACACTTCTTTATCAAGAAACTTATTTTAATATTTAGGAATTAGATAATTACTTTAAAAATATCAGAGATCATCTGATAAACAATGGAGTTTCCTTCGTAAAAAATTAGTGATGATCATAATCAATTATGTTTTCCCTGATTACATTTGTGCAAAGCATTCAAGATGAGGACTTCCCAAAAAGAAACAAAAAAAAAAAAATAACAAGCAAAACTTGTTTCCTGGTAACATTATTCTTTCATGATCAACAAATTTATGAACTAAACCATAAATAATCAACTTCATACCACAAAAAAATAAGATTTACCATAAAAAATAAAACGCGTGTTTGTGATTTGATTTTTTAAAATCACGATTCACGCGTTTTTTGAGCGTGGGAAGAAGGATAAAAATAAAAGAGGAAAGAAGAAGAAAGAAGATTATGAAGAGAATGAGAAAGGGGAAGAGAAGGGTAAGAAAAGAAAAGAAAGAAAAAGATATGTAATTTATAATAATTTATGGTTATCCCAATTACATATCACCAATTATCACAAATAGAAATAATATAATATTATAAAAATAATTAATCTATTACATGTAATAAATATAATATATAATAAATAATAATATTTATTCTAAATCTATATTCATTATATTCATTCTAAATTCTATATTCATTATATTCATTCAATAGATGATCACATGAAATCCATAATTTATATAATTCACATGAAATTATTTATTCTTATTATTTTATTATTTTTATTATCAAGTTATTATTTATCGTTATTATCAAGTTATTATATATAATATACATATACATTATATATATTATATATATAAAATATATTAAATGGAGAAACAATAGAAAGAACAAATAATTTTTATAATAGAAAATTAAAATGTACCAATAATTTCTCTTAATTAAATTGGCCAAAATACATTTATAATAATAGAGATAATTTTTACTTATAACTTATAGTTTAGTTTTTTTTTATAGTTATACGCGTATATATGTATCTCTTGATTAATTTTCATATCTAAAATTTTTTATCTTTTTTTTTTCTTCACCTTTTACATCATCTTTATCTTCTGTGAAACATTTTAACAAAAAAGGCAAAGAATCCAAATACCAGATAAAGTCTTGATTTGATTTCTTTTTTTTTAAAGTTATATATTGTGTGTCGTGAACTTTTATTGACTTTTATTGACTTTAACATCTTTGGTTTAATTTGTTTTCGTGTTTGTTCACAGAAGGCATTACGTGTATTGCCTAAATAATTAATTTCGAACATTTGACTTTAACCCCTTGATTCAGTTTGGGAATTAATAAAAACTTTTATGTAAAACTTATTACAATTATTATTTATTTATTAAAATTATTTAAATAATAAATATTTTAACGAGAATTTTAATTTTTACAATTTTTTTCAATGTAAATAAAAACGTGAAGTTTAAATGTGAAGTTTAAATATAAAATATAAATGCGAAATATAAATAAATTTGTCGATATATAAAAAAAAACGCGGGATGAACCGAAACTAACAGGATTAAAGGATTTTGTCATGAATTATTTATATGTGTAAGTGTGTGTGCGTGTGTATATTTAAATAAAAGAAGATTTCCCGATTAATTATTTCATTTCTGTTGTATTCAGGATATTCCACGCGAAATCTTTTTTGTGCATACTTGCACAAAGTTAATAGATTAAATATATAGTAAATCCAATGGCAAATAAAAAATATAGAGAATACAAGAAACCAAAAAAAAAAATGCGTTAATAAAGAAAAATAGAGAACAAATGAAAAGAATGCATAATCTAAACCTTATCTTAAATAAATGCGTAGTTTTTATGTTCCCGATCTCTAAAATAATTCTATTGTTCAAAATAAATTATTATTGGATGATAATAATTCAAATAATGAAAGGAATCAGATGTTATCCTTTTAAAGAAACTTGTTCTAAAGAATAAACCTTTTATGGTTTTTTGGGAACTACATTTATCTATTCCCGAATTTAAACGATAGTTTAAGAGAGGTTACGATAGATCAGGTTAGATTATTGATAAAAAAAAAAAATCTAAAATTGGAACTTTGGAATTTCCGAATGACTTAATCATAATCGATTTATAAATAAAATATGTTGATTATGTTAAATATGCAATAATGACTAAAGACATAGTTTTTTGGCTTGATTAGGTTAAACAGAAAAGAAAAGTTTTAGAGTGAAATTTTTTTTTTAAAGTTCATTCAAGTTTATAACGAGAGAATGTAGAGTAAATTTATTCCTCACCCTGGATGAAGAACAACTTTTCTCTTACTTTATTATTTATCATATATTATCATTTATTATTATCACAAATATATCGGGTGGAACCCGATCTTTTTATGGATAAATTATCAGTCATGATATTTATTTATCTTGTCTAATAATTTAAAGGGCAAAATAAAGGTTCTTGAAAATTAATTATTCAATTACATTAAGATTACGCGTACCAATCAAAATATGATATTATGAAATTTGTTTTATTTTATTGTTTCACTGAACCTTAGAAAAATAGATAATATATCAACAATAGATATCAAAACTAATTTTAAGTAACACGAAATTATTCCATAATTTTTGATTAATAAACGCAGACTTCAATTCTTTTTTTTTATCAAATAAAAGTCCAGAGGAAAGATTTTGCTGCTGAGACTCCAAGAAATATGGATCATTTGTTTAGATCCGCAATATACACTGGTTGGTTGATAAATTTTTTATTATCGCTATTAAATAATTAATTTTTTAAATTATTCTTTATTAAACAAATATTTTTAAAAATTACACGAGCGTATAGAGAATTAATCCTCGATGAATCTTAGATAATAAATGTTTAATATTTTTTAATTAAATTATTATAAATATTTAAAGTTATTTAACACTATTTTTACCATTAACAGTCAAATTAGAATTCATGTGTGACGTTTTTTTAATCCATTATTATTGTTGTTTAATTAATCATTCTCTCTCTCTCTAGGTTAATTATAACTATTCTTTTACTATCACCTTCATAATTATTATATTATAATTTCTCATTAATATTAGTTATTATTATTTTGGATGCAAATAATATAAAATATTTTTTTTTTGCGTAATTATTTTGTCCAATAGGATTTTCTTTAACTGAAAATTATGGATAAATTAAAAAATAAATAATAAATAATAAATAATATTATAAATATTATAAATAATAATAAAAATTTAATAAAATTAATAAAAATTTAATTAAAAAAATTAATAGAAATTAATATAATATTATATGCCTATCGGACTTGGGAGATTCAAAAATGAAATAAGATTAATTATTAAAAATAAACATTAATAAAAAATATTTATCAAAACTTCGAGGAGAGTGAAACGTAAAAAAAACAAGGGGAACAATACGCTTAATTAAGGTGTTTGAATGTTTCGGATTTTTTGATAATCTATTTTTATTTACCAATAAAGAATTCGATAAATGTAAGAAATGGATTGAAAAAAAAAAAATTTTGGCATTATTTAAAAACTCTATGTTAGGAATATCATGTCGAAAGTTAAGAAATGGAATTGGTTACGCAACAAAAATGCGCAATAAATGCAATATTTGAGGAGGGCATCAATTTGTTGGAAGTTATTGATAGTATTTATCTTTGGTGCAATATTCATTATTTTTTTTTAATGCATTATTTTAATTATTTTTTTCGAAACTTTTGTTTCAGTAAAAAAAAAAAGGACCCTGTAAGAAACAAATAACAAATAAATATGTTGATTAACGTGATTGCTTGCTTATATATTTTTTCATATTGTATATTTGTACAAATTGTGCTTGTGCGACATTTCATTTTACTTTTTTTTTTTGATTCTGCGAAATAACTTTATCTTTAATCTTAGATCGTAGTATCACCTTTCACCAACTCGATCAGGGTAATTCTACACTGGATAGCAGAAAGTTCCCTGTTACACGTAAATAAACAGTAAATAACTATAAATAACAATAAAATATATACTATGCTACATAAATATAAGATTATCTATATACATATAATATATAGTAATTAAATTTATAATGTCACACAAATCAGCATTTAATAAATTAATAAAATTTAAATTTTATTAATTTATTTTTAATTCCGAAAATCGCGCGCCAATTAGAAAAGGGATAGAAATGATTTATGATAATAAGAATAAAATTATTCTAGACTCATGTATCGATATATAGTTTGATATGATTTTTTAATTATTCGCTCATGTTAATTATGTTTCATTTATGGATTAGGGTTTCCTTTGATTTCACAAACAACGATTACAATGATTTTAAAAGAATTAATTTCTCGTAAATAAGCATTCATTCATTATTATTGCATTTATCATTGGATTAATAACGTGTTACTATTCCCCTAACTTATTTTCATTCTTTTTATCTTTTTAATCTTGTTATAATTTATTATAATTTATTATAATTCGTTATAATTTGTTATAATTTGTTTTTTTCTTTCTTTCAAGGAATGAGTTTTTTTTTCTTTTTGTATTCATTTTCTAATTTAATTTTGCATTTCTTTTTGGTTTTTTTTTTATTTGCATTTCCTTTGTGTATCACATTTCTACTTTTCCTTTGTACACATTTCGTTTCATTTTTTTCTCTTGAATGCATTTATTAAATATATAATTCTTATTTTGAATCCATTAAAATAATTGAAATATATGAAATACTAGGAATACTGGAATATTTGGAATTCGGAATACCTGAAAATAAACTCAATTTTAATTAACTTCATGAAATCCACTTAAATACCTTAAAGAAATACTTGAAAATACTCTATTGCCTAGCTGACATCGTAACACTAAATGTTTATTTATTCTCTCTCAAAATATTGATAATAAAAAAAATCGAATATGAAATTGATTATGAAATTGATTATAATTAAAATTTGATAACAACACCCAGAACGCGTTATATTGTTTGTGTTGTTTCCACCAAAAAGATCATTTAAAAAAAAAAAGAAAGAAAAAAAATATATGTATATATTTGCGCACGTAATTTCTATATTTTAATAATATTTATTTGTAAATGCATATGTAAATGTATGCACATTAAATATATTTCATATATGTTTCGTATAACGCTTCATTCAATATATTAAATAATTTATTTATTTACGTAAAAATAATTCTTATTATCAAAATCGAATGTTCAATGTAATAAATACTAATAAATAATTCAATAATAATAATAATTCAATATATTTTTTGTTTTACTTTCATATTAATCTCATTTTGTGTTAGATTCGATCAACTAATGATGTAGATTATAACTATATTATATTTATAATAGTTTAACATATAACATATACAAATGTATTATTAAAAGTAAACTTGTTTAGGTGAAAAAAAGATCCGGCTATCTGTAAAATTCATTTCTTATGCTTGCTTTGGAAAAAATTGAAAGCAGCGCGCTCTCATTTAATTTGGTAGAATTCACATGAACAACTTTGTTTAAAATAAATAGTTTTATTGAGTTTGAATTTGGTTAGATATTTATTTTTCTTTTTACTTGTTTGTTGCATAACTAAACATATTGAATATACATCTCAAACATGCCATACATATTAAATATACAGTTTAAATAATATACTTCATTAAATATACAGTTTAAAGGATATACTTATTAAATAAATTAATGTGATAACAAGTGACAAACGAGTGAAAATTTTAAAATAATGAATTAATCTTCATTAAATGAATTCGAAAATGAACAAAAAGAAAATCGGGGGATTTTTTTTCTTAATTAATCAATTATCAAACAAATTTGCTTTACTCCCTTTCCGTGTCAACTTGAATTATTATTATTGTTGTTGTTGTTGTTGTTGTTATTTTCTAGATTTCTTTGTTTCTTTAACAGATATAACGGATCTATTTCCAAATCAAATTTTTTTTAACGTTCTAAGATTCCAAATAAAACGAAAATAATAATAACAATATTATTATTATTATTATTATTATTAAGTTTATTTTGATGAATTTTTTTTTTTAATATTTACTTCGTGTTATCTATATGTTATCCCCTATATTTTTATGTATTTTTTTACGTATTGCACTTTGTGATTGAACTTTGTGATTGAACTTTGTGATTGAACTTTGTGATTGAACTTTGTGATTGAACTTTGTGACTGAACTTTGTGGTTGATCTTTGTGATTGAACTTTGTGATTGAACTTTGTGGTTGAACTTTGTGATTGAACTTTGTTATTGAACTTTGTGATTGAACTTTGTAACTACATTTTGTGATTGTGCTTGGGGATTACACTTTGTGATTGTACTTGGGGAATAAACCCTTAAAATTACACTTGGAGGAGATATCTATTTTATATTTTTTCAACCTAATTTAAATCAATTAAAATTAGTTATTAATAATTTTATTTATTTATTAAGAATTTAATACTTCATTCTAATCGCCAATAATATAATTTTTTAATATATGCATAAATGATCATGAAAATCTCAAATATAGTGTTACATAATATCTGTACATATTACGTGTAACGTTGTTTTTGAGTGGTATGTCATTTCAAACAAAGACATTAACCAATGGGATTAATAAAGGATCTAAATGTGGGGGATTTTAAACAAGATGAATATGAAGTTGTGAATGGAAGTTATAAAGCGTTGAATAAAGAAATTGAATAAAGAAAGTGAATAAAGTGAGGATAAAATGTTGAATTAAGGTGAATATAAAGAAAGTGAATGGATGATTAATTAATTACTTTGTGCAAATTTAATATTATCGGATAAACTTAATCTCTTTTTAAATTTAGTCTTTAAATTAATAACATTACGAACTTAATAAAGTAATATAAAAATAAAATCCGATTAAGTTTATAATATCTTATTATCGTATGACCAATGTATTATGCAAAAATCAATGAGAAATTTATTGAAATACACGCAACCATCTTGTAATATTTACTTATAACTATTAAACTTACACATTAAATCTTTAATTATCATTAACTTATGAATAGTTACTCCGATATCTATTAATAAATAAATCATAAATAAACTAATACGAAATAAAAAGATAATGACATTTTAATTCGCGTCATTTTAGATTTTATACTATATTATACTTATACTATAATAATAATAATAATAATAATAATAATAATAATAATAATAATAACACAATAATAATAATAATAATAATAACAACGATAAAATATCTACAATCAATAATATCTAATCAATACTAATACCGATTTGGAATCGAAAAGAAAACAAAAAGTTGATAATCATAATAATAATAATCAAACGGTGAAGACCGACAAACACCAATTAAAAGGAATATTATTTTTAAAAAAAGAATTTGCAATTAAAGAAATTTTTCGGAGAGAATGAAGAGAATGATGATGAAAATGTATAAAAATTCTTGATGAATAAACGATAATAATAATTATAAATAGTTATAATAATAAATTCAAAAATCATTCCATGAATAATTTCATATAAACATTCCATAGAACAATTCCTTATAGAAATTCCAGTATTAATTTCCCGTGTACAAATAATTTATAGAAACATTCAAAAAGAATATTTGAAACGTCAATTTGGGCGCATATACCAAATAAAAAAACATCGAAATGCATCCAAAAAGAATAATTCATTTCAGTTTCCAAGAATATAATTTTCATTTATCAAAAAATATTATTACCGAATGTTCTCAAACATATGATCATAAAATTAGATTAATATTTTCTAGATTAACAAATATAATTCCAAATTAATATTCAAATAAATGACATAAAAAGAAATGGGCGTGCGTGAGAAAGAAAGAAAGAAATAAAAAAAAAGAATTAATATGAAATTATGGTGATAAATAAAGTTTCAATTTTTTCCAAGTAATTAATACACAATAACAAGAGGTCTAGATTAGGGGCGCTTTTTCTCATGATATTTAATTTAAATTCCATTTCTTCGAATATTCCTCTTTTGGAAAATTATGTTTAAAGAAATCTTTAGTACTTATTAAAAGCAATCTTTATATTTGTCAAAATATTCATAAACCAGATGGAAAGTCAATTTATATGCAATTTTGTAATGACTTTTTGATATTCGCCAATTTAATTATTTTATTTAGTAGTAATCTTTATTTTAAGTCTGAATTTCAACTTTCCATATCATTACTGAATATTTAAAACAACGGATATTTTAAGTAGATATTTTATAGTCAATAAATATAATAATCACTACACAGTAATAAAAATCACTAATCATTACACTATAACATATAATAATCACTACAATATATGAAATAATCACCACAATAATAATTAATTTAATTTATCTTTTATTTCTCAAAACAATTTCTTATTTCTCTCACATTTTCATTTCTAGAAAAGAATAAATTTTGGTTGATTAAATGTGGATATGTAGATCTCATCAAATCATAATAAAGTTATATGAATTTTTTTTTTTTTAAAAAAAAAAAATCGTATTGTCAAAATTTTCCGTGTTATCGATCATTTATTCCAATCCAAATATCACTGTACATTCATTCATTCTCATTTCTTACTTTCAATTCATTTAAGTTCACTTTTGAAATTCTTTTTTGAAATCCTTTTTTTTTTTTTGAAATTCTTCTCTTCTCATGAAATTCCTTCTATCTCTGGGAAAATGTGAGATTTTCCATCATAATTCATATTTTCCCACTTTTTTATCTAAGTTGATCGACATAATGATTTAATGTTAATAAATCTAATAATGTAAGGTTAATAATATATAAAATATATTCAGTGTACATATATATAGTAATTGTAATATTGTTAACATTAACTTTAAACATCAATTAATATTCTTTTCTTTCTCTCCTTATACAACAAACAATGTAATTCCAGAAAGAAAATAAAGAAATATTAATAATATATAAAGAAATGTAATAATGATAATAATAACTTAATATTATTATTTAATCTTTCTTTAAAATAATTGATAAAAGATGGATGATTTACGTAAATTGAAAGGTCACAATGGAAATAAAATTAAAATTGTTTATTGTTTATTTATTTTTGGTAAATGTAAAATTTCTTTTGATTTATCACATGAAATTTGAAAACAAAAATTATTATTAGTTAAATATTATCAAACATTGTCAACATTATAAACGTTATTAATTGTCAATCATTGTTACTAACGATTAGATAGTTATTACCATTATTAAAGTTATTATTTACTATTACGAAAATTTATCAATAATCTTTATTAAATATAAACTTGTTATAATCATTTATCGTAATCTTATTATTACAATACATAATTCGTTATAATCTCATTACAATTTTATGACAGATAATCCAACATAATCACTTATCACTTATTACAATATTATTATTATTATTATTACTATTATTATAATTTAGAATATGAAAAACAACAATAATAATGATGATTCAGATGATGATAATAATGATGAATTTAATAATGAATTTAATAATAAATATAAAGCAATTGATTAATCGAATGAAAGTAATTGAGTGATAGTGATTAATGGGAGAAAAAAAAAATAGAGAAATTTGTACGCGTTTTCTTGTCAATTATTATAAAATAAATAAATAAATATGATATATATAATTGAATTATTTAATTAATTCGGATTAAGTGATTTAGATCAGGGAGAATTTAATTAAGTAATTGGGCTATTTAATAATAGTAAATAAATAATAAATGATTGAATGAATATGAAATGTGATTGAACGATCGAATAAATTGAATGAATAAAAAAAATTGAATTGAATTTTTGTCATTGATAAAGGAAAAAATAAAAGGAAAAATATTCTGACATTTGTTTATGTTCAAATAAAACATTGTTGTCTACAAATAGTTATTTTTGATATTACATTTCGATAATCTATAGTACAAAAAATACAAAAGATAATGAATTTCCCAAATATATTAATGTATAACGTGTATAACATGAATTTAATAACTTGAATTAATTTTGTTTATGGAACATGTTTTATGGTCATTCTTATCTATGCGTGCGTTTTGGAGAATGAATTGATTATGTGTATCGTGATTGTGTATTGTGTATTTGTACGTGTGAATGTGTATTGTGTATGTGGGCTATGTGCTGTGTGTGAGGATGAATTAAATGTGGAGTAATAAATAATAATGGATTCCAAGGAGATTGGATGTAGATTGAATAACGTGAATAGTGTGAATATGTTGTATGTTTGCCCGAGAACGTGTTTTCGTATGGAAAGGAAGTGTGGTTTGTGTACAACTTTCAATTTTACCAGTCGAAGTTTTTCCA
>CAJVPK010000295.1:0-20000 GCA_910592015.1 Diversispora eburnea | reverse complement strand
AATATAATAAATCTCATAAAACATCATAAAATATCATAAAATATAAAATATCATAAAATATTATGAATCTCATAAATCTCACAAAATCTCATGAAATATAAAATTTTTAACTTGATACAAATCAAGTTTAGTTCCATAAACTGACGCGTCAATGAAGTCAATGAATTATGTATATAGTCAATGAATCATACATAAATAAACGTTGATTACGTTAATTTTATGTTGATTCTGTTGATTTTTATGCCGATTTTATGTAGATTTATGTGGGTGCATTTTTTTTTAACGTTTATTATCTGTTATACATAGTGTATATATGCTTTACTAACCAAATATAGCACATTACTATTATTTACTCTATATGATAGTTTAAATATCTCTATTATGTATTATATATATCTCTTTATTTATTATTTATTTATTTTATATACTTTATAATCACGTTTTTATCAGATATAACAATGTCACCCTATATAAATACTAGTTTAGAATGTAATCCCCCTATTTGTGATCACATATGGTGTATATCTGATATATATGTATGTATGTATATATGTATGTATTTATAAATTTTAATAATAAAAGGAATGTTAAGAAAAGTGATGCCAATAAATCAAAGTTATGTTAACAAAATTCATTATTATTGAAAGTACAATAGTTGAAAAAAACTTATTGTATCGCGTTCAGTCATTTATGCAAGTACATACATAATATTGAATATGTGATTTGGATTTATTGATAATACTTTTATGTACACTGTAATATGTACTCAACTGTGCCAACTTCATTCTTTATTATTTTTTATTTAATTGTTTTTCATTTTTTATTTAATTATTTTATTTTGATTTTTATTTAATTACTTTATTTTATATTTATTTATTGTAATCAATCAGAACATTTTTCATTCTTGATAATTCATTTGCTTTTTTATCTGCATTGATTTATGCATTTGGTAATGTCCCTTTATCACCCAAATGCTTATTATTATTATTTTTTATAATAAAAATTATTCAAATTATTCATAAAGATAATAATCATTGAAAGTAATCAATAAATTATAATAATTATAATAAGTTATAATAATTATAATAAGTTATAATAATTATAATAAGTTATAATAATTGTAATAAATTGTGTACATGTCTATAAATCCTTTCATGGCAAACGAATATTATTTTTATGATCTAATACGCGCGTTTTCAGATTTATTTATTTAAAAAATTTTAATGCATATTAATGAATTACCAAATAAAGTTAATTTAGACAATTGCTTTATTAGGCTAATTAAATAGTTTAAAATTTTATAATCCAGACTATAAATAGTCTGTAACTAACCATACACCACGTGATTATAATTTGAAAAAAAACGGAAAATAATAAAATATAAAAATAAATAAATAAATAAAAAAAAGTACATCATTATTTATGTCTGGAGTATGTGATTGTAATATAATAATCACATATTTTATAGTATTTATAGTACTGTTATTAATTGTGTAATAATTTATAAATCTTTGAAGCATATTTCAATCTTAAAAGTAATAAAAATCAGCCTAACCTGTTTTTTTTTATTACTATTTATTTTTTTATTTATCATTTATTTATTATTCATTCATTTACTATATATTACTATTTATTAATGCTGTATTGGGATTTGGTTAAATCGTTTACGCGAGAAGAAAATAAATGCGAGAAATCAGCATTTACGCATAAATACTCATTTTTTTGATATTCCAGATATTCTATATTCTATAACAATATTTATAAATAAACTTCTACCATAAATTCCTTCAAACCTAACATCTTTGTTTATTTATTTTATTCCATTTCATTCCATATCATTCCATTTCATCACATTTCATCCCTCATCGTCATTTTTTTTTCTGGTTCATAAAAAGGAAATTGCGCCAAGAAAACGTAAATAATATATAAATATATTTTATGTATGCAAATATAAATAAATATTTAATATAAATAAATATAAATATATCAATGTAACGTGGTTACTTTGAGTGAACATATTGGTAGATATTCTTCAAATCTTATTAATTCAATTTTATTATTATTTTTTATTTTTATTATCAATAATATTAATTATTTTCATTATTATTAATATTATTATTTATTGTTTCTATTCGAAATTTCTATCTTTGATACTTTTCATCTCTATTTACATTACATTATTTATTCTTTATTATTTATTCTTTATTATATTACATCATTCTGTTTTATACATATAATACGTATAACACAAATATATCGATATATTATTTAATTGTACCCTTTGATTGTTATATGTAAATATTAATATAAATTTGTTACAGCATGAATAAAATAATTATTTGTGTCACTTCACGAGTCACAATGATGGAATCGATGTTTTTCCGTTATTGATTGATTTTTATTTGATTTCTATTTGACTCTATTTGATTCGGGGAAGATAACTGTTAATTGAATGGTATTAATGACATTTAACTGTAGGTATTAAGGATATTAATGGTATTAATTGTTGATATCTAATTGTTGATATTTGATATTTAATTGTTGATATTTGATATTTAATGGTATTTTGATCATTGATACTATTAATATGATATTATTGTTTATTGTTATTGACGCATTAATGATATATATTTATTGTTATCTTCATTTAAATATTAAACATCAATAATAATAATAACAATAATAATAATAAAGAGTACCCTAACCGTTACTACCAGTGACACGCACGCATACACACTTATCTGAATGTATATCTTCTTTATGTATTTTTGTTATATTTTTATGCAGTGTATACAAATAACCAAACATCGTATTTCGTTTATTCCATCCTTATGGTTTTATTTATTTATCACGTCGATATATTTTAAATAAACTTTGTGATAAAGTCAACTCTGTCACTCAATTAAGATATCTCTCTCACTCATTTCAAAATATTGTTGTTGCACATTCAATATTGGGATACATCCCCAATATTAGGACACACAACTTTTATTAAGATACCTTCACTACCCATTCACTCTATTAGGACAAATAAGAGAATATCAATTAATTACAAACAAGGGTATCATTCTTTTTATAGAAATAATGTCAAATCATTTAAAGATTATATGAAAGAAAAGAAACAATGAATATAATTATTTGGTATATTTTAAGATAATATTTGAAATACTTAAATAAGTTTCGGTTGGTTATAGAAAGTCATTATTATTTAATAATGAATATTATATATGCCTTTTCACGTGTTTTCATAATTTTCATAATTTTCATAATTATCGTTCCTTTTTTTTTTAAAAAAAAAAGATTGAATCTATTATTATTATTATTTATTATTATAGTTTAATGCACGTGTAAAAGTCAAATGATAAATTGATTAAGTAATAAACTGATAAATAAAAATTCAATAGATATCATCTTTCAGTATCTTTCAATGATTAATGAAAAAAAAATTAAATAAGACTTTAATGATAATAATAATAATAATGACAACAATTTCTTCTTTTATCTTCATTTTTTTTCCAACAGCATCGCCAAACCCAAAAGCCAAATCCAAAAAAAAAATTTATGATAACAACAATCTAAAAGCCACATCAACATGCATTCTCCCTCTTCATTTTTTCATTTTTTCATTTTTTCATTTTATTTTTTTGTTTTATTTTTATTTATTTTTGTAATCCAAATTTGTGATTAAATTATAAAATTATCGAATTTATCAAAATTCTAAAGTTAAACAAAGAAACTAGTGCAAAACCGATAAAGTAATGTCCAAATACAAAACACTTCTTTGTTTGTTGATTGATTCTTCGATTATTTTTTTCTTTTAATTTTTCCGTTGCATGATGTTTATATGTGGTTATTTGCATTTTATTCATTCAATTTTTTTTTATTTTATTTTATACATCTATAATTCTTTATTTATTTATATTTATAAATTCTTTATTTATATTTTTTTTAATTCTTTATTTATATTTATAATTCATTATTTATTTATATATTTATTTTTGCATTTACATATTTATTAAATGCATTTATATATATATTTGCATTTAATTTCATTTCATTTCAATATTCATTCATTCATTGAGATATATATAGATATAAATATTATAAAGATATAAAGGAATAAAAAATATACAGCATAAAACCTAATATGAGCTGATGCAATGACTTAAATATAATGACCTAATCTAATGACCTAATCTAATGACCTAATATAGAGATTTCAATGACGAGAAAAAAAAAATTGAAAATGAAAAAATTATCATCATGAAAGTGTTATTTTGTGGTGGTTGTGGTTGTGTAGATTGTGGTGGTGATTGTTGTTGTGGTTGTTTGTTGTTGTTGTATTTGTTTGTTGTTGTGGGTGGTTGTTTGTTGTTGTGGTTGTTTGTTGTGGTGGGTGGTTGTTTGTTGTGGTGGGTGGTTGTTTGTTGTTGTAGTATTAAAAATCAGGTTAAATTAAGATATAATTTAAATTGTATAAAATAAAAATAAATAAAAAAAAATAAGTTAATAAAATCAAGAATTAATCAGGCTAAAGTAAGTAATAATAATAGATGCAAGCGAGAACCACGTATATTTTGGACGAATTAAATTAGGCTTTGGCTAAAAAAAAAAAATCAATTTGGATGAGAATAAAAACGGGAATTTGAGTGTAAAATATTGAAGAGAAAAAAAAGAGAGATGATTAGAATAGATGAATGAAAAATATTAGATATAAACAAATAAGCAAAAAAAAAAAAATTATAAGCGAGCAGATAAGTAATAAATAAGCGTGAACAATTGGCAACTATAATTTTATTAATAACAATGTATTAATATTTGAAGAAAAATCAGCATACCATTATTATTATGATGATGGTTATTATTATTATTATTATTATTATTATTATTATTATCGAATACATAACTCAATTCGTGTTGTTGACATATGAAAAAAATCTATGTAATATAAAGATATAAATTTACACAAGCATAAAAATTATGTCATAGAAAATCTGCAATAAAGAAGAGAATGGAAAAAAAGAAATTAATTTAACTTTATTTGTTTAGTCCCTGATGCAGTATTTTTTTAATATAAAAATGATTTTTTTTTTATTTATTTTGTAATAATGTAATCAATATAATCAATGTATTTTTTAATGTAGTCAATGTATTTAAAAAAATGTGAAAGATGTGAATGTTGTGTGTGATGTGTGTGATGTGTATAAAAGATATGTGAAAGAGATATTGTGAAAGATGTGTGTCAAAAGGATATGTGAAAAATATGTGAAAAAACAATATAATAATCTTTTTTTTAAAAAAAATATTTCTTTTAAATTAAAGAAAAGAAATCAATTCACTTTAAAATTTGATTGTTTATTTGAGTTATAAATATAGTTAGTATATGGTTATATGGTTAGTATATTATTTAATTAGTATTTGTTAATAATTTTAATATTAATTAGTATTAGTTATTATTTAGTAGATAATTTGGCTATAATTGTAATTTTAATTTTTTAATTCTGTATAGTTAATATAATATAGTTAGCATAATGTGTATAATGTGGTAAAATTCATGTAACAAAAAATAAAATAAAATAATAAAAATAATAAAAAATCAAAAAAAGAGTTATGATTTTAAAGAAAATTTCAAATGTTTGTTAGTGCGGAATAAATATGAGTTAAAATCTGAATATATTAATATATATGTATAGTTAAATTATTGTCTAATTGTTGTTTTAATTATTATTTTAATTATTGTCTAATTATTTAATTATAGTTTAATTATTGTTTAATTATTGTTTAATTATTGTTTTAATTATAGTACGGCTTATTTTGTTTTTGTTATGGGTTAAATAATATTTTATTCATGCGAAAGTGATAACATAATATTAGATTGTTTTTGTTTTTAATCTTTTTTTTTTTAATTTCTTATTAAATTTTTTTCAATCGTGTGTTCGTTGTTATATTTAAAAAGAAGAATGACCATTTTTCGAAATAACAATAATAATGATAATCACGTGTCGTGTAGTGGAACACGAAAAAATAAACATATGTTCAAATCTATATAATCCATATATAATTTATTCCTTCCTAATCCAGCCTTTTGTTATGGTGCCAAATTTGGTGTAATTTGATGTCAATGACTCTCTCTCCCTCTCAATGAACACGACCTTCACTGAAAATACATTACAAAAAGTATATAAATATATTTGTTAGAAAGAAGAGGAAAGAAATAACTAATTTTCAACATTTTTAGAAAATTATAGAAAATAATAATCTCTTTTTTTACGTCTTCCCATAATAAAAAAACATTTTATACATTGTATTTTTTTTTTTTTAACATTGCATTTTATAAATGGTCTAATTTTATAGAATAATGTTAGCTCCACGAAAATTCACTACGAAAATGGTTTGTTTTATCCATTTTATTATAACAATGAAAAAATTCGACATTATTATTATACATTCATATTGAACTAAATTTCTAGTAAATTTATTAGAAAAAAGGTTAAAAGAACTTGAGAAATAGTAAAAAAAAGGTTAGACCGGGAGAAAATATGCCAATATTGTTATTTTTTTTTTTTTGTTTCATTATTCTCCCAAAACATGATATTTTTTTTTTATACTAGTAATTTTTCTTCATTGTTAAAAAAAATGATGTGTTGTGTTTATTTTTTTTTAAAAAAAAGACTAGCGTATGTTTTTTTTCAAATGGTTCAGAATAACTAGAATGGTATTTAGAATAAAATGTTTAGATGCATATGTCAAAATATTGGCTTAACTATAAAGGTAAATTTTAATAGTAAATCGTACTATACCAGAAATTGATAATAAACAAATACAATCGTTCAAAAAGCTTTAAATTTTTTACTAAATTTTTTTTTAATTAAATTCTTAATTATTTTTAGTTTAGATTAATTTGTTACAATTTAATAATTATGGTTAATAATTACAAGTTACAAAAAAGTTACAAGTTACAAGTTACAAAAAGTTACAAGTTACAAAGTTAATAATTACAAGTTACAATTAATAATAATAGTTACATTAATAAAAGTTAATAAGAATAATAATTACAAGTTAATAATTAAAAGTGAATAGTCACCAATTAATTAGTCATCACAAGTTAGTAGTCACAAAGTTAATAAGAATGTAAAATGGCACATGTCCAAGGCAGGGGCATAAGAAAGACTAACCATTTAAAATATTTAATAATAATGATAAATAATAATTATAATGTGTGGATAGTTAATAATAAATAATAAGTTGGGGAGGAAGTGACAAATATTTTTATTAACTATAATAAGAATAAAAAAGAATAATGAACAGATAAAAGATATAAAAGATGAAACGTTTGATCTTAAAGTTGTTTATTATTTATTATTATTTCATCTCTTGGAGATAATTAAAGACAATTATCACTTTATTACCAACTATTTAGATATCACCAATATCACTATTAAATAATAATATAAAAACATACATGAAAAAAAAAAAATACAGTTTAGAATTATTGATTTATAATCAAATGTTTACGATTAATATTTATTAGTTATTTAATGTTTTTATTTACTTATTTATTTATTTACAAACTATTCCAGGTTACTTTAAAAAAAAAAAATAATCACAAAGAATTAAAGAAAATACAAACCCAATTTCGTAATTTAATCAAAAATCCTAAACACATTTACATATTTTATATGCACTCCCAAGTCAATCTAGTTTGATATTTAGATCATTCGATATTTATTATTATTTATTGTACAAACTTTGATCACTGAACAACTTTGAACACGAGTGACACACGAGACTAATATTAAAGAATTATTTTTCAATTTGCATAAACAAATGACACCATAATTTTATATTTTAATTTTATATTTTAATTTTATATTTTAATTATATTTTAATTATATTTTAATTATATTTTTAATGTATTTTAATTATATTTTAATGTATTTTAATTATATTTTAATTATATTTTAAATATATTTTTTAAATATATTGATATACCTAGAATTCCCAAAAAAATTTTTTCTTGAAAAATATGTTTTGTGTATTACTCATTATTTAATAATTAATTCATTAATTCATTTACACATTAATTTTTAATATTTCATTTATTTTCATTGTGCTTTTCTTGAAGAAATCACAAGTATCACAATTATATATATTTTATATATACCATTATTTATATACATTTTATACCATTTTATCTATTTTATCATTTTATATTCACCGAAAATATTTAAATAATATATTATATAATTCCAATTTTCCCAATTAGCTTTTATTTTGTGACTTTTCCAATTTATTAGTTTTATTTTGTTTATTTGTGACGATATATAAATTTATAAATTTATAAATTTATAAATAATAATAATAATAATAAAAATAATAAATAAAACTAATAAATAATAAATAAAATAATAAATAAAATAATAATATTTATAACATTTTCTAACATTTAAAATATTCGCGTTTGAAAATTTTATTTTATTCTATATTTTCTTAAACGATCAAATCATCAACTTTTAATAGATTTAACCAACTTTTCTGATCATCCCGATAACCAAGAAAAAGGAAAAGAAAGGGGAAAGAAAAAAAAAAATTACCGAAAATTATATAAAATTAGGGTCTGTGCATTGCATTTTTTTACAAATAAACAACTTTATTATTTAAATATCTAACTATACTAATTTCTGATTAATCTATAATAAGTAAGTCTTTATTTTTTTAACAATTAAAAAAAAAACATTTAACGCGTTTCTTATTTATCTATCTATTATTGTAATTATTATTATTATTATTATTATTATTATTATTATTATTTATTATCTCTTATTTAATTCTTATTATATATTTTGTTATTATTATTATTTTTATATGATAAATAAAAAGGTTATCAAGCGATTACGTATTTTTTTCTCCAGAGTTTCGTTTTTTTAGATGATAAAATAATAAATTCATTATTAATCATATGCTAAACACAGAAATGTCAAACGCATATATGTCCAAATATGTTTAAATGTGTTAAGAATATATTGATTGGATATAAAATTTTTTTTCGCGCCGTTTCATTACCTAATTATTTATTTTTAAAAAAAATTAGATAATATATTTAATCTTTGGTTAATTCGTAATCAACAATATTTTTAGCCTTTTGATTATTATTATTATTATTATTACCATTACAAACATTTTATCGATACCATTATTATTATTCTTTTTTTTTTAAAAGATAAAACCTGTGATCTCAAACTAATACATACAATGAAAAAATATTCACAATGACAGTTATGTCAGATTCCCTCGTAAAAGGCGTCAAGAATAATAATAAAAGAATTTGATTGTTATAAATGTTTACTCACCCATATGATATTTAAAATTTTCACATATGAAAAAAAAAATGAAACATTTTTTTTTGTTTAACTGATGATGATCCGATTTTCCATTTTCTCACAAATTATACAAATTATTATTATTTTTTTTTTCTTATTACAAATTATTCTTAGAAATTATTCTTGGAATGATTTTTGCTATTAATAATATTTAAATATAATAATAGTATCCGATATCCATTCAGCCACACCTTTTAGTATCTAAATTTGGATATATATTATAATTATTATTAGTTTATTGATATGTCTAAAATCAATTATTAGTCACTGATGATATTAATATGTATTGATATTCATTATTATTCTGTATAACAAACAATCTGAAAAAAAATAATAATAATCTGAAAGAGAAAATCGACGGGTTCACAAAATTATTCAAAATTGGTAAATCTGATAATGCATAAAATTACAAACCCTTTTATTTTTAAAAATTTAAGAGTGATAAAAAAATTTTATCAAAAATTTTCTTTCAATAAATTAAATTTGATCATAATATTGGTGATAGTGAGGGAAGGGTCAGTGGTCTTTTGCCAAACATTTACTTCCCGAGACCTCTTGGCAAACCATATAATATTTTATTTTGGAAATCGAGTAAACCAATTAACTATGTAAAATATTATTGGATGATTTAATTCTATTTCTCTTTTCATTACTTTAGGTTTCTCTTTTTTTGTGAATGAACCCTTTTTTGATCTATTTCTTGGGTTCCACCATTTTTTTCTTCTCACATTCAATTATTTTATCGAGATGGTAACACAAATTCTATTATTTTTTTATATTTCTTTGTATGATCAAAAAAAAGAAAGCCTGCAAATGATTTGTGTTTATTTATTTATTTATTTTAATAATCATATAAATAAAAACATTAAATTTCTAAATCCCATAAGATTTTCCATATGCTTTTTTTTCTTCTTAATCATTTGTCACAATTTACATATCATCAATCAATCATTGAAATTGAGATAAACTGAATAAACTGAATAAAAGAATAAAAGAATAAAAATGGCGTGATTAATAACATTTTAATTTTTCAACTAAGTTATGACCACTCTTTGTACACAATACGAAATGTAGGAGGTGTGTGTACTACTGTACTTTTTTTTATTCTTTTACAAAATGTGAGAATTTTTTTTTTGTTGAGAGAATGTGATATTTACAATAATTGAAATATTATTCCTAATTTTACACGTGATCTATAATCTTTTTTTTTCAAACAGATAATAATAATTATTAATTAAATAATAATTAAAATAATAATTTCAATCTAGTCCTTCCTGTCCTTTTTAATTTAATTCCTGGTTTCCGGAAAATAATAATTGAACTAAACTTGTTCCTAGCTAGGTTAAGACATCTTTATTACATCAGCTAGCTCGTTTTTTAGCTAATAATTGTTTAATAATTGTTTTAAATGACTTTAATTTTAAAAAAAGTTATGCTAATTTTTTTAGTAACCTTTTTTTAAAAAAATTTCTTTTGATACCATAAACTTAAATTTCTAATGTATGACAAACCAAAATACATTTCATGGCATGGTTATACCAAAGAAATTGAATTAAAATAAATCTAATTACAATAAATTAAAAAAAATAAAATTAATAATTAAATTAAATTAAATGATTCACCTCTCCACAATTTGTAAAAAGGAACATTATAAGATAATTTATTCTTTAGCAAAGAAAGGAAATGCCGAAAAAATTGTCGTCCAATCTTTTTTTTTTTTTTTTTGATGGTAGATTTTGTACTTACCAGTAAATTTCTCTTAAATTTTCCATTTAAGATTTACCAACAGAAGATTTACCAAAAGATTTACCAACTCTTACGCTAATATAGTTAATTCTAAGGTTCAATTTAGAATGAATTGGCCAAAAGACGCATTCATTCATATCCAATAAATTTTATCAAATAAATAATAAATTTGTTAACAATTATAATAATTCGACATTTTTAATCGGAATGCACTATTATGATTCCTTTCATATGTTAACCTAAAGGAGATTTAATAGTGTTTGTTTCTCATTCCTCTTTTATTTTAAAACCATGTAAGGCATTGTAATTACAAATTACCATGTGTTGAAAATCAATAAAAATTTACTAACGTCATGTGTAAATAACAATTTGGTTGATTGGTTATTTTTTTTTTTTTTTAAAAAAAAAAAAAGTGATAATAATAATAATAATTTAATTAAAAACAATAATTAAAATATCCAGTCAATATTTCTTTTTAATTTAAATAAATAAATTTATATCTTATTTTTAAAAAGACAAAAGTGACATCATTTCATTACTTTGCCGGTTTTCTCTCTAATAAATAAATTCCGATTATATTGACCACATTAGGAGTTCCCCGTCTTGTTGAGGATCAGCTTCATAGTAACTATCAACTAAGCTAAATTGATTGCTCGTTAAAAAAGGTTCAAATCATATTCGGGTATAAAAAAAACTGCAATGTATTACTAAATTGTACATATTTAATTGTAATTATTTAATCAACATTTGTGTCTGGGAACTTTTACTGGGGGCAAACATTTTTTTTTGTAAAAGGTAAAAAAAGAAATAAATAAATAATAAACAATAGAAAAAAAGTAATTGTATAAAAAATCGTGAATAAAGATTGGATTTAACCTTTAAAACATTTTGACATTTAAGTTTTAAAAGTATCCGATAATTTTATAAGAATGACATAATAATAAATCTATCAATATGTGATTATACAAATATATAAATTACCGTATTTTACCTTTATCATGTTCTATTTATATGCTATATTATTTACTTTATTATATATGCTATAATTGCTATAATTGCTATAATTGATATATTCAAAATATATCCACCTTCATCACGATTATATTTTATATTCCGGAAAATTATTCCGGCACTAGGCTTTTATTAAAGCAAACGTAAATAGTATGTAATTACTTTAATATTAAAATGCCACTTATGTCATTATACAATTTATTCTGTGATGTGGGAATGTATAGCATAAATATATTCTAATTAATCTAATTTCGAATTTGGTGATAATAAATTTTAACCTTTAAATGTTTCTTCTTTGTGCACAATTATCGGTAATTTTTTTTTTTTCAAAAAAAAAAAAATATATAAGTATATTTTTTTTCTTATAATCTATAGATTACATTACATTACATACATCAAAATAAAAGTTCTGAAACCTTTAAGTTACACAATATATTAATAATTATTAATAATAACCAATTTATTATTAAGAATTTAAATAAGATCATCTGAATTGGATAAAATATCACGTATTATATTCAATTTTGTTTCTAAATATCAATTTCTAAATATTATCAATTTATAGGTATATTTATCTTAAAGGACTAAATGTTCTTCCGTATTTTACTTTAATCGGTTAGGAGTCAGGTGATCGTCATCTATTGATATCATTTAATTATTATCATTTAATAATTGATCCGGGATTGTGTTAAGAAAAGGGAACGAAAATCAAGTTATTCGAAAAGGAACAAATGAACTTTTGTTTTTAACAAAGTTAAAAAGAATGTATGCGTTTTAATAATTCATTGAATTACTTTTACTAGGAATTTTATCTAAACACAGTTTTTAACAGATCCAAGAAATCGACAAACCCAAATTTAGATTATACGAATATATTTATACATATTACATATATTGATACATGAAATGTATATTATATTTATATTATAATATATATTATGGTGATAATGTAGTCGTTGGTGATATTTCAATCATGAAGGTGATTGTGATTTAATTTAATCAAATTTCTGAATAATCCCAAATATAAAATATATATTTACAAATATAAAAAATACACAATAAAAAAATAAGTACAAAAAATTATATTTTTTTTATTCACATATAAAAAATACTAGCTTTTGATATTTGATATACTTTGATATATTTTTGATATTTGATATTTTTTGATATTGCGAAAGGTAAAAAAATATTCCTCCATGTAATGATGATGATGATACTTATCATTTTATTATCGCATATTCCCATTTCAAAGATGACAACCAAATTATATCACATATTTTTTATCAATTAATCTTTTACAACTCCTCTCAGTCCAGTCAGTCAGCCTTCTCTACATTTTTATTATTTCGTTTATATCTATGTATTTTATTTTTTTATTATTTATTTTATATATTATATTATTTTAATTTATCAATATTAATTAATATAATATTATTATAAAATATCATAAATTATCAGTGGTACGAAAATATTAAAATATTTATATTATCATTTTATATTTTATATTTATATAATGAAAAATTTAAAAACGAGAAGACGACATAAAAAATATACCTTCCCTTTATTAAAGTCAAATAAATTGTGAAAAATTCTCTTATTTTTATTATTATTATTTTTTTTAAAAAAAAAAAGCTCATCTTATTACCTGAGAAAATTGAAATTTTCGTTTTTTTTATTTTAAATTAATTATATACTTTAATATATTCCGAATATTTTGTCTGAAATTAAAGCGATCTACAAGTGGAATAAGTATTTAAAGTGTTGTATTTTATCCCAATTCGCTATCTCATTTTTTCCGTTCATCCCTAAAAAACTTTTTTTTAAAAAAAAAACTGTTAGCTTGGTTTTTTAATAATATTCTCTCAAAATAATTTACTTAAAGTATTTAAAGCCTTTTTTTTTAACAAATTCACAACCGTGAATGAAATAAAAGTTCTTACAAAATAATCTGGTGTAAATACAACAATACTTCTTTTTTTTTCAATTTCTTTATTGCTAGGTAATAATTTATTTCAATTTGGTTTCAATTTAATACAAAGCAATAATAACCTGATTAACAAATTTTTTAATTTTCTGTCTAAATTATATATCTTTCTTTACGATATTAACAAATAGCCATCAGAACCTTTGATTTAAAAAATATCGAAATTTTCGAATTTCAAAATTAATTCTAATATGTACCAAACTGCTGCTCCTCAATATCAAACTCAAACTCCTTTCGCCGTGTACGGAAATACTCACATTACCTACACCTCAAATCCTCAACACTCCAGAAATTCATCAAATTCATCGATATCAAGACATTCTCCCGATACTTCCTTTGCATTAGAACCAACTGGTTACACTACTCAATTGAGTTATCGATTTGATCCTTCAGTTAATACTACTGCTAACACAATGACCGGTCAACAAGACATTACAAAATCTTCTCCTGTTTCATCAGTATCATCTACATCTTCATCAGTTACTTTATCACCTGAAAATAGTTCAAACATTTTACCGCCATTATCTGAAGTATTTTCAACTTCTTCCGCACATAATAATAACGGACAACAACAATCATCAGGATCTCCAACTCAATCTCAAGTTGTTCCTCAACAGCAAGTACAATCCCAACCATCATCATCAAATAATTTCTTCCAATATTCTGATGTTAATGCCGCCGCAGCTGCTTCTTTCGCTGCCGCACAACAGGCCGCAGCTCAACAAGCTGTTGCCGAAGGAGCAAATTTTTCTAATTCCTCTATTGTTTCTCAAGGACAACAACAAATGTCTTCAAACATTCCAGTTGTCGACCCTCGTTCTCTTCCAAGAATTGGTTCAAATGTTTCAGAGATGCAGGCCCTTTCTAATGCCGCTAATAGTATGTCAATAGATCCAAATCGTAATCGTAATACATCTTCAATGCTTGCCATTAATACGGCAGGACTTAATGTAAGTGCAAATGAAACTCCAATGAGTGCAGGATCATCTACTGGATCGCCTATTGGTACTCTTCCTTATCACCATCCAGCTGCAAATGCTCATCATCAAGCATTGTTAAATAGTCATTTCATGGCCGCGGCACAATCCATGAGTAATGGAGGTGCTGGCTTAATAGCTCCAACACAACGTGGCTCAGTTAATAATAGAAGAAATGTTCGAACAGATGATGGTAATGAAGTGAATAACCATAATAATGGAGAACGTCCTCAGAAAGTTTATTCATTTGTCGCGTTACCTGGAATAAATACCAAGAAGCGACCTCGTCGTCGATATGATGAAATTGAACGACATTATGCCTGTAACTTTGTCGGATGTACGAAAAGTTATGGTACTCTCAATCATTTGAATGCTCATGTCCAGATGCAAAAACATGGACTAAAACGACACCCTTCTGGTAAGTTTTATATTATATTATTTATATTATTTTATATTTATATTATTTTATATATTTGATTTTTTTTATATGTTTTATTTTATTTATTTATTTATTTTTATTGATTTTATTTTATTGATGATTTTATTTGTTTATTTATTTAGAATTCAAAGAACTTCGAAAACAATGGAGACGACAAAAACGAGAAGAGGAAGAACGAAAAGCAGCTGATGCTGCAGCAGCAAAAAATGCATCGGCTGGAATGAATATATCATCTCTACCTTCAATATAAAAAAAAATAAAAAAAAAAAAAAAAAAAGAACAATTTCTAAATCATCATTTTTAATTTTTTTTTCTTTTCCAATCTTTTTTGAAATCTTTTTCTTAAAAAAAAACAACTTTTATATACCAATATGACAGGAAGGTTTATATAGTATATATTAGGAAACATTAGACGATTTAATTTTCTTTAAAAAAAAAAACATTATTTCTCTGTTTTTTATGAGTATGAATGTATGATAATATTGTAATTGGTTTTCATGTGGGGATGAGATTGAATTTGACAATTTCTTACAACGCCGCGTAATAAAGTTGTCGTTTGTTGGTTTATCCGCTATAAAAACCTTTCATCAAAAAGAAATATTTTTTTTAAAAAAAAAAACGATACTCCCAAAAAAATTTAATTTTAATAAAATTTAGTTCAAGAAATTTTCTATGAAATAGATTCTTTTTTATTAAAAAAAAAAAAATATATATACATATTAATTTTTATTGTCAAGGAAGTAGTTAGTTTTATGTTTATGAGTAAGATTTTTATAGTAAAGATTTAAAATCACAAATTTAATTATTAATCTAGAATTATTATCATCATATTTCCAATTTCTTATTTTTTTTATTAGGAAAACTTTTTGTAGATTTTTTTTTTTTCTTTTTTTCTTTGTAAAAATTCTTTTTTTTTAAAAAAAAATTTGGGATTTAGGTCTTTTTTTTTTTTTTATAATAATAAAAAAACTTGTCAAACTTGTCAAAAAATATAAAATAACATATATAAAATATTTATGCATAATAATAATTGTTGTATATATAATATTGTTATGTATTGTGCATTTTTCGTTTTTCGCGAATAACAATTGTTATAACGCTTTGATTGGTTCCAAAAAAAAATGCACATATACTAAAAAAACGAATAAGATAAAAAGTCAGATATAAACTGCGCCATCATTTTAAATATCTTATGACATCATAATAAGAATAACCATCACGTTATTAGTATTTTAAATTAACATATGATTATGATTAAATTGGATAAATTGGATAAATAATAAATAAATTAAAACCTTCACTATTATCTTTTACTGTTTACTATGATTATAAAATTGGCGTTTGGGATCTTGCATAATTATTCAAAAGGTATTGATCTCTATTTTTAGTATTCCTTATGATATTCCTTTTGGTATAATTTTGAAATAAGAGCAACAAGAGCGTCTTATTTATTATTATTATTATTATTATTATTATTATATTATTATTATTATTATTATTATTATTATTATTATTGAATTCTGACCTAATTATTACAGTATTGTTATTATTTAAGCTAAGCTTATTCTCTTATACAAATTTCTTTTTAGCAATTCATCTTGTTACGTAATATCACAATTCACATTTAATCAGTATAAATAATTAATACGAAGAAAAATATTTATTTACAAGTATATAGATGTTAATAAAGTATAATTGAAATATAAAACAATTGTGCAAGAAAAAAGTTATAAAATAATTTTGTTTACATAATAAGCATATTATCCAATTACAAATATTAATAGTCTTATCTCTTGTGACGTGTACTATTTCTAAAACTTTACCTATTTTCTAACCAATGACAGTTTTTACTATTCTTTCAAGTCAAAATTGAAATAAAGTTACAATCTTTAAGTAATCTGAGATTGTTTACTCAAATCGTTTAAATCATTCCTTTGGGCCTTGCTCACATAATGAATGATAGATTACACTTTTTCTTAATCGGTATAGTCGATCTAATATTTTGGGTGCAAATGATAGATCTACCGAATAAATGAATATTGATCCGTTTTTCAAATTCAAAATCCATTTTTTGTTGTTTTTTATTAATAAATAATTTACAACTACCACCTTGTCTTATAGGATCATAAAACTACTATTTTTTTGAAAATTGTTTAAAAAAGAAAAAACAAAGACAAGTGATGACTAACAATTTATTTACTTTCATCTAATTTAAAGTATACTGATTTTTCTTTTTCAGATTTTAATGCTATTAACAAATTAAATAAAAATGATACCGAAAATAATACTTATCTAAGCATCTTTGAGAAATTTATGCTTCTATTAGAGACTATTTACTCAATTTAGTATTCAAAAATTTTATTTGTTCTGATTACAAAAGAAAATTAAAATTATTGTTACAAGATTTTTTATAATCAACAATTAACAAGCAAAGGAGTGTGACCCCGATGTCACACCTGAGATATAATTATTATCTGCAGATACAAGAAAAATTGGAACATAATTGACATGAATGTATGAGAATTGGGCATTTATCCTTTATACTTGTTTGATAGTTTCTATATACAAGAATTAATATTTTCAATTCTCCAAGTGGAAATAATATAATTATATTATTTCCACTTAGTCTAGATTATTTTCACTTAACTATGATTGGTTAATTATAGAACTCAAGTCATTCGAGTGATGGGTTAATTATAAAACTCAAGTTATTTGAGTGATGAGTTGATCATAAAACTCAAGTCATTCAAGTGATGAATAAATCACAAAACTCAAGTCACTTGATTAATGATATATCCTTAGGTTTGACATGTAGATCATAAAACTCAAGTCATACTAAATGTGATATAAAGTATACCAATTTGACATTCCTGACTACTTGCAAATATAAGATATTCCCTAATTTAAGTTATGATATCCACTATACATCCCCTTCTGTATTAACTCCTAATTCTTTTAGAAACTTAAATTTAATAGTGATATTTGTATATTATAATCTATAGACTCATTAGTCTTATTATGGATTTAATGGGCCAAATGCAATTTATACATAATTTGTGAAGCTGGTAGTAAAAAATATATACTATCAAATATATTGCATACATGTTATTTGACTACTGTATATATGTTATCAAATATGTGTCATATAATTACTATTAAATATGCTATCAGGTATACTATCAGATATATTATATTTATACTTTCAAATATGTTATTATATCTAATTCAAGTAATGAAAAAAATAAATTAACTTTGAGTATATATGTAAGAAAACAAATGTATATCTTATAAATACTATTAAACTTGTTTATATACCTAAAAACATATCATTAAGTATATACTAAAAACATGTCATCAAAAATATAGTATTTTGCTATATTTTATATATAATAAATCTGTAGATTACTACACCTTGACTTATTCAAAATATACCCTAATTATATATCATAAAATAAATAGCTTTCTTTATTTTTTCTTATAATATATTACTGAAATTAGTTATCCTAAAAACAAGTCATCAAAAAAAATATATTCTTCCATTTTTTATATAATATATCTGAAGTTACCTATCCTAGAAATACATCCAGAAGCATATCATCAAATAAATAAGCTTTTTCTATAATTATTATAAAATATTATCAAAGTTATCTATCTTAAAAATATATCCAAAAGTATATTATCAAATAAGTAAGTTTTTCTTATAATTATTATAAAATATTATTAAAGTTATTTATTATATACATGTTCCAAAATTGATTTTGAATTTTTGAGATATTTCGACTTTTTGAGATTTATGCAGAATCTATTCTATATATGGAAATAAAAAAAGTATCCAGTTATATGTATCTTTAATCAAAAAATAAATTTGAGTAGTCAAAAAATTTTAAATTTTAAGTAAAATAATTTTGTCTTCTATAAAAAACTATTTTAACTTTTTTTCTCTAAAATTGCAATTTCGGAGTTCCAAAATAATTTTGCATGTAAGTATAATCTATTCAGAGATATATCTAAAAATATATTCAAAAATATATCCTAATTACATATCTAAAAATATATTTAAAAATATATCACTAAAATAGATAAATATTTTCTATTTTTCTTATAATATATTATTAAAGTTATTTACTGTAATATGCAACATAAAAGATTCACCCTAACAAAGTATCCCCTGTGAATTGTACTTAGGTACAACTCATAATTTGAATTTTCAATAAATATATTATATTCAAATATAATTTATAGTATATATCATCAGGAAATTTTTAAGGGCGGATAACTCCGTAAGTTTTCGGGATGTAAAATTTCCGTAAATTTTTGTATAAATTTCTGTAAATTTTCGAAATTTTTTAATGTAAAATTTTGCAAAAATTTTTGCAGAAATTTTCAAAATTTTTTTACATCAAAAGATTTCGTTAATTTTTACGGAATATTACAAAAAGCTTTTCGTAAATTTTCGATGAAAA